>VWZE01026289.1:0-16109 GCA_013396675.1 Eubucco bourcierii
TCCAGTCTAGCCAAGTCCCTCTGCAGAGCCTCCCTACCCTATGGAAGATCAGCACTGCCACCTCACTTGCTGGCACCTGGGAACTTACTGATGACACAACTCTGTCTGGTCAATGTCATCAATAAAATGTTTATCAGAAGTGCCCTGGGGAACACCATCAGCTCCAGTGGTGGAGAACTGCTCCCTTCCTGGGGGCTGAGGAGATCCATCAGCCTCAGAGGTGGAGAAATGCTCCCTTCCTGGGGGCTGAGGAGATCCATCAGCCTCAGAGGTGGAGAAATGCTCCCTTCCTGGGGGCTGAGGAGATCCATCAGCCTCAGAGGTGGAGAAATGCTCCCTTCCTTGGGGCTGAAGCACTGACTGCTTCTTGCAGGCTTCAAGAGCCAGCAGTGCAATGACTCAGGTGTGGAGCTGCCAGAGCAAAGAGGAGCTCCTGCTGCTTGGGCTGCTGAGGGAACACAAACTGCAGAGCATTTGTGGTTCCTGCTGACTGCCCCAGGAATGGCAGCACTGCAGCAGGAGCACAAAGGCCTCCTCCTCCTCAGCCCAGGCTAACAGTGAGCTGCTAATGCCCAGCTCCCAGGACTGGGGAGACAGGCAGGGACATTCCTCCAGCTTCCTGCTGGAGCAAGGCAGTCCCTGCTGCCTGGGTCTCACACTCAGGACACTGCTGCAACCCAGAGCAGCTTTGTTCCTTCTTTCATGCTCACTGTTTACACTCTGCCTTTCACCCTCCACATGTTTCCCATCTCCAGCTCTTGTAGGTGAGTCCTGGCCTTTAGCTATTGCACAATGCAGCATCCCCAGGGACCTTTTATCTTCCCCTCCAGATGGCTGGGTGGACAATACTCCTCTTTTCCACATCCTTTACACTCTCAAACTCTGATGAACCCAAGCCTGACCCAATCCAGAATGGAACACAGCTTAGAAATGCTTGCTCTGGCTGCTGCTTGAGTTTTTTCATGCTGGAAAAATAAAGTTGAAAAATTCCTGGCAATGAGGTTGGGACACAAAATGTGACACTTTGCCCAGCCACTCTGCTGCTACCTTCTCAAGTCAGTGCTGACTCTGAAGAACATGAATGGAAGAACAAATGAAAACATTTAGCTGTGCTGGGGAATGAAAGGACAGAGCTGGAAGGTTCCTCAGGAGCTGATGTAGGCTTCTCTGGGGAAGGATTATTTACAAGGTCCTGCAACGACAGGACAAGGGGAATGGGTTTAAACTGGCAGAGAGGAGATTTAGACTGGATGTTAGGAGGAAGTTCTTTACAGTGAGGGTGGTGAGACACTGGCACAGGTTGCCCAGGGAGGTTGTGGATGCTCCCTCCCTGGAGGTGTTCAAGGCCAGATTGGAGGAGGCCTTGAGTAACCTGTGCTAGTGGGAGGTGTCCTTGCCTGTGGCAGGGGGTTGGAACTGGATGATCCTTGAGGTCCCTTCCAACCTTCCCATTCTATGACTCTATGATTCTATGATTCTCCTTGTGCCTTAGGGCAGGATCAGTCACAGTCTCATTTTCAACAGGTCCTTATCTAAAGCCAAGCTGCAAACCTTGCCAGCAGTGGGACATGGCACCTGGGGCCATGGTTTGGTGGCCATGGTGGTTGGACTGGATGATGTCAGAGAACTTCTCCAGCTGAAACCATTCTGTGATTTCAGGACACTCACCAGGAGACTCAGGTCCAGTCTTTCCCTATTACATCACAGTGTCACCAGGGTTGGAAGAGACCTCAAAGCTCATCCAGTCCAACCCATTCCCACAGACCTCCAGACCAGACCATGGCACCAAGTGCCACGTCCAAACCTGCCTTGAACACCTCCAGGGTGACTCCACCACCTCCCTGGGCAGCCCATTCCAGCAGTCAATGACTCTCTCAGGCAACAACTTTCTCCTCTCCTCCAGCCTAAACTTCCCCTGGCACAGCTTGAGACTGTGTCCTCTTGTTCTGCTGCTGCTTGCCTGAGAGAAGAAAGCAACCTCCTCCTGGCTACAAGCACCCTGCAGGTAGCTGGAGACAGCAAGAAGGTCTCCCCTGAGCCTCCTCTTCTCCAGGCTAACCAATCCCAGCTATATATAGAGAGAGATATCTTTAGCTATATATATCTAGATAGATAGATAGATCTTTATCTATATATAGATATATCTTTGATCACGTTGGGTGATTTTGTGCTCCACAACCTCCCTGGGCAACCTGTGCCAGTGTCTCACCACCCTCAACCTGTGCCAGTCTCTCACCACCCTCACTGCAAACAACTTCCTCCTAACATCCACTTTCAATCTCCCCTCTGCCACTCCAAACCCATTCCCCTTGTCCTGCCATTCCCAGCCCTTCTCAACAGTCCCTCCCCAGCCTTCCTGCAGCCCCCTTCAGACCCTGCAAGGCCACTCCAAGCTCTCCTGGAAGCCTTCTCCTCTCCAGGCTGCACAGCCCCAACTCTCTCAGCCTGTCCTCACAGCAGAGCTGCTGCAGCCCTCTCAGCATCTTAGTGGCCCAACCTAACTCTGCTCTGCCCCAGTTCCAAACCATTGCTCTCAGCCTGTCCCCACAGGCTCTCCTGTAAGTTCCTGGCTCACAACTGCAGTGGCAGGCAGAGAGCAGAGTGCTCTGTAGGGGAAGAGCAGCAAGGCACAGGGTCAGGGCCTCTGCACTGCACAGCAGACAGCAGCTTTGAGCAGCTTCTCCTCATCTGGATTAGCTGAGGTGATTCTTTATGGCTTTGCTTTTAGCACAGATGCAGTCTTTAAGTGCTGGGGAAACAAGCTCCAGAGCTAAGACAGTTCTCAAATGCAGTTCAGGTGTTCAGCTGGCAGGTTCAATTGCAGCACTTTAGCATCCCCTGTGCTACCCTAGCAGGGCTGTGCTCACAGCACATCTCCCCTCATTCTCCTGCCTCCTAAAAGCTCCTCTTGGGCCATGACAAATGGTCCCATGGGCTTTTAGCATCTGACAGCATTTGGCAAGCTGCACACAACTAAATTCAGTCATGGCAGGATCACAGAATGGCTCAGGTTGGAAGGGACCTCAGGGATCATCTGCTCCAGCCTCTTGCCATAGGCAGGGACACCTCTCAGATAGACTCAGCTGCCCAAGGCCTCATCCAGCCTGGCCCTGAACACCTCCAGGCAGGAGGCAGTCACAGCCTCCCTGGGCAGCCTATGCCAGGCTCTCATCACCCTCACACTGAACATCTTCCTCAGCTCCAAACCATTGCCCCTTGGCCTGGCTCAGACCCCCCCAGCAAAAGTCCCTCTGCAGCCTCCCTGCAGGATCCCTTCAGGCCCTGGCAGCAGCTCTGAGCTCCCCCTGGAGCCTTCTCCTCTGCAGGCTGCACCCCCCCAGCTCCCTCAGCCTGAGCTCACAGCAGAGCTGCTGCAGCCCTGGCAGCATCTTTGTGGCCTCCTCTGGCCTCACTCCACAGCTCTGTGCCCTTCTGCTGGGGACAGCAGAGCTGAGGCAGGATTGCAGGTGGAGTCTCAGCAGAGCCAAGGGGCACAATGCCCTCTCTTGCCCTGCTGCCCACACTGCTCTGGCTGCAGCCAGCACACAGACAGGGACCTGCTGCAGCAGGGCCAGAGGAGGCCACAGCAGTGCTGGCAGGGCTGGAAGGGCTCTGCTGTGAGCCAGGCTGGCAGAGTTGGAGGTGTTCAGCCTGGAGAGGAGAAGGTTCCAGGGAGACCTTCTGGTGGCCTTGCAGTGCTTCAAGGGCTGATCAGAAAGCTGGGGACAGAGTTTTGAGCAGGGCCTGATGTGACAGGCCAGGGGGTGAGGGTTTGAAATTAAAAGAGAGAGGTTGAGGCTGGAGAGAAGGGAGAAATGTTTGACCCTGAGGGTGGGGAGAGCCTGGCCCAGGTTGCTCATAGAGGTGAGAGTTGCCCCATGGCTGGAACCATCCCAGGTGAGGTTGTTGGTGGCTCTGAGCATCCTGCTCTGGCTGCAGCTGTCCCTGCTGAGTGCAGAGGATGCCCTCCAAAGGTCCTTTGCAATCCAAATCAGATTGGGATTCCAAAGGCAAGGAGGCTGCAAAAGGAAAAGTTGCTAAGCTGCTCTGCAGGCACAGCAGTTTCTGTGCTGCTGCTCTTCACTGAGGGAACTCCAAGGCTGTACAAACACTGAGCTGAGTCAATTTAGATGACAGCTTAATTAAAAAACCAATCCAGTTCAACCCCAAAGCCAATTCCCAGCTGCCCAGCAGGCTCCCCCCAGCAGTGGTGCTGCAGCTCTCCTTGGCCAGCTGCTCAGGAGAACATCATGTTCCCTGCTCAGGAGCAGCCAGGCCTTCTGCCCTGCTCTCACCACATGCATGGAGACTCCTTCCAGGCTACAGCTTTGATGTATCCTGAAATGACTTCCCAGAGCATTCTTTGAAAGCCCTCTGGTTACCAGCAGTGGCTCAGCCAAGAATGGACTTTTCTGGATCTGCCTCACAGGCTGTTACTAAAAACTGTCCCAGCTCAGTTTTCCAGCTTCCAGGAATACTGCAGGAGATTGACTTCTGGGTTGGTTGTTTTTTTGGGTTTTGGTTTTTTGTCTTTCACATTAAGGAATTTGCCCCAGGAGCATTGTTAAAAGCTACTTCCAGACTTGGGCAGAGTCTCTCATTCAGTGCTTCTCCAAGATGATCAATACTGGATTGTCCCTGGCCTCAGTGAGGACAAACTGATACTGCTCTGGCTGTGCTGAGGAGGATGAGGGACACTTGGCTGCTGCTTTAAGGTCTCTTCCAAGCAAGACAATGCCAGGATTCCTTTCAGTGAGAGCAATGTCAGTGCCACACAGTTGTCAGCACTTCGTCTGGGTGCCCACAGGCTAGGCCTGTGTACCCCAGCTGTGGGCAGGAAACATTCTCATGTAGACACTCAAATGAGCTGCACACTCCCTCCCCTCCACTTCACCCCAGGAATCCACTTCTAGGTGTCAGTGACAGCCAGAGGAGAGGTTCCAAACTAAGACTTTTGTCTAACCCTGATCTGGCCACACACTGCTTATTTCCAGAAGGGAGAAGACTCCACCAGAGCAGTAAGCAGTGGAGTCCCCCAGGGATCAGTGCTGGCTCCAGTGCTGTTCAGCATCTTCATCAGTGCCACTGATGAGGGCACACACAGAGTCTGCTCAGCAGGTTTGCTGCTGGCACCAAGCTGGGAGGCTTGGCTGATCCAGCTGCAGGTTTGCTGCTGGCACCAAGCTGGGAGGCTTGGCTGATCCAGCTGCAGGTTTGCTGCTGGCACCAAGCTGGGAGGCTTGGCTGATCCAGCTGCAGGTTTGCTGCTGGCACCAAGCTGGGAGGCTTGGCTGATCCAGCTGCAGGTTTGCTGCTGGCACCAAGCTGGGAGGTTTGGCTGATCCAGCTGCAGGTTTGCTGCTGGCACCAAGCTGGGAGGCTTGGCTGATCCAGCTGCAGGCTCTGAGCCCATCCAGCCAGACCTGGGCAGACAGAGCTGGGCACAGAGGAACCAAATGAGGTTCAACAAGGACAAGTGCAGAGTCCTGCACCTGGGGAATAATAAACTGCAGCAGCACAGGCTGGGAGGTGACTGCTGGAGAGCAGCCCTGAGGAGAGGGACCTGGGAGTGCTGGGGGAGAACATCCATGGGCAGCAAAGTGCCCTGGGGGGCAAGAGGGCCAAGGGGGTCCTGGGGGGCATTCAGCAGAGTGTGCCCAGCAGAACCAGGGAGGTTCTTCTCCCCCTCTGCTCTGCCCTGCTGAGACCTCATCTTGAGCACTGCCTTCAGTTTTGGGCTCCCCAGTTGAAGAGGCACTGCAATGTGCCCTGGTGGGCAAGAGGGCAATGGGGTCCTGGGGGGCATTAAGCAGAGTGTGTCCAGCAGATCCAGGGAGGTTCTCCTCTGCCTCTGCTCTGCCCTGGGGAGACCTCATCTTGAGTGCTGCCTTCAGTTTGGGGCTCCCCAATTTCAGAGGGACAGGGATCTGCTGGAGAGAGTCCAAGGGAGGGCTGTGAGGATGCTGAGGGGACTGAGCACTGCCTGGGGAGGAGAGGCTGAGGGACCTGGGGCTGTGCAGTCTGCAGAGGAGAAGACTGAGAGGGGATTTAATCAATGTTTATAACTCTCTGAGGGCTGGGGGTCAGCAGGGGGGGACAGGCTCTACTCACTGCTGCCTGGGATAGGACAAGCAGCAGTGGATGGAAGCTGCAGCACAGGAGGTTCCAGCTCAGCACAAGGGGAAATTTCTTGCCTGGAAGGGTCCCAGAGCCCTGGCACAGGCTGCCCAGAGAGGCTGTGGAGTCTCCTTCTGTGGAGCCTTTGCAGGCCTGTCTGGATGTGTTCTGTGTGCCCTGAGCTGGATTGTCTGGTCCTGCTCTGGCAGGGGTTGGACTGGATGAGCTCTTTGGGTCCCTTCCAACCCCTGACATCCTGGGATCTGGGATCCTGTGACTGCAGGTGTGAGCAAGAGCCTGACAGCAGAAGAGTGCTGAGAAACACAGAACTCCACAGATGAATGCTTATTGGTTTGGGATTGGCTTTGATGAATTTAGGCTTTTTATTTTGAAGTGATAAGTGGCCATGGATGTCCCCTCCCTGGAGATGCCCAAGGTCAGGTTGGATGTGGCCTTGCACACCCTGGGCTAGTGGCAGATGCCCCTGCTCAGGGCAGGGAGTTGGCACTGGATGAGCTTTGAGGTCCCTTCTGACCCAACCCATTCTGTGAACTTCCCAACTGGTAAATTCATCACAGAGCTGTGCAGATCACTCTCACTCAAGGGTTCTGGCAGAAGTCCACAGAAACCCTGAGGAACCTCAGGTTTATGAATGAAAAACAAAGGAAGTCTGAGATTAAAAAAAAAGTAACCTCAAAGTGCTGCAGAAAAATAAGCTTAGGTTAGGGAATGAGGCCAAGCCCAGGGCCCAGTGTGTGAAGGCATCCAGGGAGGGTCACAGCGCATGGAGGGTACCACAGACACAGACTGGGTGGAAATGGGAGCTCTGCTCTGCACATGGCCAGCTCCCAGCTGCCTGCTGCAGTTAACTGTCCTGCGTGGGAAGGCATCTGCTGGGAGCCTGGCACCTGCCCAGCACCAGGACATGGAGCTGCTGGAGAGGGGCCAGAGGAGGCCACAGAGATGCTCAGAGGCTGGAGAAGCTCTGCTGTGGGGACAGGCTGGCAGAGTTGGGGCTGTGCAGCCTGCAGAAGAGAAAGCTGCAGGGAGAGCTCAGAACAGCTTCCAATGCCTGAAGGGGCTCCAGGAGAGCTGGGGAGGGACTTTGGGCAAGGGCTGGCAGTGCCAGGCTGAGGGACAATGGCTTTGAGCTGGGAGAGAGGAGAGTGAGAGTGGAGAGGAGGAAGAGATTGTGGAGAGTGAGGGTGGGGAGAGACTGGCACAGGTTGCCCAGGGAGGCTGTGGCTGCCCCTGCCTGGAGGTGTTGAAGTCCAGGCTGGCTGAGGCCTTGGGCAGGCTGTGCTGGTGGGAGGTGTCCCTGCCCCTGGCAGGGGTTGGCACTGGATGAGCTTGAAAGCTCCTTCCAACCCAACCCATTCCATGACTCCATGAGGATGCTGCCTGCTGCACAAGCAACACTGTCAGGCTCAGGGGATCCCTGAGCACAGAGCTGAGAACAAGGTGGAGGAGTTGGAGCAGCCTGGAAGCGCTGGGAGATGTGACCTGGAGGGTACAAGCTCAAGAGCAGGAGGATGGACACAGGTCTGGGGACTGCCTCAGCAGGCAGCATGGCAGCAGTGAAGTCAAGAGAAGGCCAGAGGTAGGCTGAGTAGCATCTGGGAACCAGAAGGATCCTGGAAGAGTGAGAATCAGCCCAAGGAATTGCTCCTCAGGGAAGCAGTGGAAGTGCTTTTGCGTGGGTCCTTTCTGAGCGCCTGGGCAAAGCCCCAGCAAATGTGCTGCAGGAAGGGCCCAGACAATGGCAAGGAAATGGCTGAAACGTGTTAGCAAGACAACTTCCAGACCCCACTGCTGTCAGGAGCAGACCATGACCTCAGCACTGCATCTGTGGGGCTGCCATTGAGTGCTGCCCTGTGCGAGCCTCCACTCCCTCACTAGCATGGGCATGGGCTTAAGGCAGACCACAGCAAAGCCTGCAAGGGTCTGGGAGTGGCTGCTCATTGTTGTTGCAGTTTTGTACTAACCAGGGGTCAGTTCTGTCAGGCAGAATTCACCAGGGAGGCTGAGGAGCAGAAAGCTGAGAGACAGAAGAAAGCTTCTGGGGAAAACAAGAGGCCTGAACTTGATTAAAAGGCAAAAGCAAAGGAACAGAACATTTGAAGACACAAATGGGGGAGAAGTGACTTCTCCAAGGGCAGATGGCAGCAATGGGAACGCTGCAAGTGGCTGCTTGGCCAAGCTGCTTCTCTGGGCTGGCCTCATCCTTTCCAGTTCACTCCAGTTCAGGGAAGCAGCAGTGCCAGGAGCCCTGCCAGGGGGAGGCTTCCCACAGCCACGACTCCGAGTCGCCGTGTGCCGACCAAGCTGCTTCAGAGGCAGCCGTGGGAAAACCCAAAGGCCAGAGCTGCCCTTTCACCAACTGACTGCCAGGTCTTGGCCACACATCCAAACCAACAGGAGCTTAGCAATGGTTGAGTCCATTGGCACCTCAGCCCTGCACCCCAGAGCATCATGGAGCCAGTGAAGGTGGCCACCAGGGCACAGGACTGCTGCAGAGCTGCGATGGTAAACCAAGACTCACAGACTGCATTGGGTTGGAAGGGACCCTCCAAGGGCATCTACTCCAGCCCCCTGCAGGCAACAGGGACACCTCCAGCTAGAGCAGGTTGCCCTAGGCCACAGCAAGTCTAATACTGAATGCCCCCAGGACTGAGGCCTCAACCACCTCCCTGGGCAGCCTGTGCCAGTCTCAGGTGGCTCTGGACAAAGCCAACCCCACAGGATTTTCTTGTCTCACACTACCAGCAACTGTTGAAACTTCAGGGTAAGCTTTAACCTGACCACTCAGCTGGACTCTGATTTGACCCCAAGCCCTCCAATGACCCAAACAGAGCAGCTCTGGGAATGTTTTAAGCCCACACTACTTGACAAACTGATGTCCCCAGTGCCTCTGAGCTGTGGGCTCCAGCAATTCAACAAGGGCAGCATCACAGCCCCACAGATTGCACTGGGTTGGAAGGGACCCTCCAAGGGCATCTTGCCCAACCCCCTGCAGGCAGCAGGGACACCTCCAGCTGCAGCAGGCTGCACAGGGACACATCCAGGCTGATCCTGAATGTCTCCAGGGACAGGGCCTCAGGCACCTCCCTGGGCAGCCTGTGCCAGGCTCTCCCCACCCTCACTGGGCACAACTCCCTCCTGATGCCCAACCTAACTCTGCCCTGCTCCAGTTCCAAACCACTGCCCTCAGCCTGTCCCCACAGCCCCTTCTGCACAGTCCCTCCCCAGCCTGCCTGCAGCTCCCCTGCAGATACTGAAATGCAGCTCTGAGCTCTCCCTGCAGCCTTCTCCTCTCCAGGCTGCAGAGCCCCAACTCTCTCAGCCTGTCCCACAGCAGAGCTGCTGCAGCCCTCTCAGCATCTTAGTGGCCTCCTCTAGACCTGTTTCAGCAGCTCCAGGTCCTTCTTGTGTTGGGGTCCCACAGCTGGACACAGCCCTGCAGGAGAGGTCTCAGCAGAGCAGAGCAGAGGGCAGGATCCCCTCTCTACTTTGCTGGCCATGGAGCTGAACAGCTCCAACTCTCCCAAGCCTCTTTTCAAGACTCAAATGTGAAGCTCATCTCACTACTCCAGGCTGCTGGAAGCATCCCAGCACAGCTTTGCCATGCTGCTGTGGATAACAAAGCCTCTGCCTTGAGCCACTGTGTGCAAAGAATTACAGAATCACAGAGTGTTAGGGGTTGGAAGGGACCTTAAAGCTCATCCAGTTCCACATTCCCTGCTGTGGGCAGGGACACCTCCCACTACCTCAGGTTGCTCAAGGCCTCATCCAGCCTGGCCTTGAACTCCTCCAGGGTTGGAGTCTCTACAACTCCTCTGGGCAACCTGTTCAGGTGTGTCAGCAACCTGCAAAATTGACTTTTACCCTTTGGAGCTCAGCAGCAGTTGAAATCAAACACAAGCTCAGGGCAGGCTCTGATCAGGATGCTGCCCTGCATGAAGAGGCCACTACAGGACCAGGCCTCCCTCTCCTTTTTCTCTGCTCAATGGATGTGGGTACCTGGAGAAGCTCCTTTCTTGCTGCCCTGCATTTATTGCACATCACAATCATGCAGACAGGCAAAGGAAAGGAGGAGTTGGGAGGTGCTGCACTGTCAGAGCTGGGTGCACCTCCAGAAGGTACCTGGGGAGGAGACAACAATTTCCTTACCAGCCAGAGCCCAAGGGAAGAGGATCTCTGCACTGCTCTCCTCTTGCCATTCCTCACATTCCTTTAACTTTTTAAATACTTAGGAACCCTCCCTGATCCAAGACAGCATTTTGTGAATGCTCAGGAATGACACAAGCACTTCCTGGCACTGGGAAGGCTCAGGATGGGCTAATAGGAAGCAGATCTCCATTCTCCACAGGAGTCACACAGCACCTTCCCTCTACAGACAGCTGAGGGGCAGCTGGAGCCCTGCCAGCTTCTGCTTCACCAGAGAAGCAGCAAGGACAAATTGATCTTGATGGGCACCACTGTGCACCTCACACCCAGGCTCCTTTGGCAAGGACAGGCACAAAATTCTCAAGATAACAGATGCTGGGGAACTCCCTTCACATCCTGGGGGTGCCAGTTGGTGCCAAAGTGCCCAGCAGCCAGCACTGGTCAGTGGCAGCCCAGAGGCAGCTGTGTGCTGGCTGCAGGCAGAGCAGGGAGAGCAGCAGCACAGGGAGGGGATTCTGCCCCTCTGCTCTGCTCTGCTCAGCCCTCACCTGCAGCACTGCCTCCAGCTCTGGGGAACCAGCACAAGGAGGACCTGGAGCTGCTGGAGAGGGGCCAGAGGAGGCCACCAAGATGCTCAGAGGCTGGAGAAGCTCTGCTGTAGGGACAGGCTGGCAGAGTTGGGGTTGTGCAGCCTGCAGAAGAGAAGGCTGCAGGGAGAGCTCAGAGCAGCTTCCAGTGCCTGAAGGGGCTGCAGGAGAGCTGGGGAGGGACTTTGGGCAAGGGCTGGCAGTGCCAGGCTGAGGGCCAATGGCTTTGAGCTGGGAGAGGGGAGAGTGAGAGTGGAGAGGAGGAAGAGATTGTGGAGAGTGAGGGTGGGGAGAGACTGGCACAGGTTGCCCAGGGAGGCTGTGGCTGCCCCTGCCTGGAGGTGCTGAAGTCCAGGCTGGATGAGGCCTTGAGCAAGCTGTGCTGGTGGGAGGTGTCCCTGCCCCTGGCAGGGGTTGGCACTGGGTGATCTCTAACTGGTATAATTCTGTGACTCCATGAGTCTCAGTTTCAGTGTCACAGAGAACCTGAGCCATGCTCTCCATGGTATGTTCAGTTCTTGAAGCTCACTGTCACCCTGCCTGGTGCCCAGGGCAGTGTCTCCCTTGGCTCAGAAGCCACAGTGGCCTCATTTAAGCAGTTGCAGTGAGCCTGTGCTTGCTGAGCAGCCCCAGCAGATTTGTGGCTAACTGCAGGCTCAGGCAGCTGCAGCAGGCTGTGATCTCCATGCTCCCAGCCCCTGCTCTGTCTCTGTCTCACTCCTTCCTCAGGGCTTCAAAGCCACCAGGGAGGCTCTGTCTGGCTCCTGCTGCACAGGGTTGTAGAGCTGCACCCCAGTAACTTCTTCCTGCAGTGAGAAATGTTTCATCTCCAGAGATAAAACCAAGAGGGGAGTCAGTTTACCTGCTGGACCAGCCATGGGCTGATCCAGGTGCCAGAGGTGCCCACCCTTCCCTGGCACCCAGCACCAAGGAGCCACCTGGAGTGTGCAATGGATGAGATGAAGAGAGCACATCTCAAACCTGGTTCCTTCAGCCTGAGCTGTGAATCAAAGCCCTACAAAAGCAAACCAGCTGTGCAAGGCAGCAAGCTGAGGTGGCACAGATGGATCCCACCCTGCAGAGCTGCCCTAAAGCAAGCCCAAAGTGCCACCCAGCCCCAGCTGAGGCCAGCGGCTGCCACGCAAGGGCTTGGCACAGCTCAGGTTGTTCTCTTCACTTCCAACAAGCCACTCACTGCTAAATGGAAGTCTTGCTAATGCTCAAGGACTCTGCTGTGTTCCAGTGTCAGGAGGATTGCATTCAGCTGATCTCCTGCAGGGAGCAGCCAGGTGGCCATCAGCTGCAGAGAGATGGAGCTGGAGGTGCAGCAGGACACGGCGCAGCCTTCCTACGACCACAGCAGGCACCAGCACTGCCCTGCAGCATGCTCCAGTGCCATCTGCTCTTTGCTAGCACATAAAAATAACCCCCTGAAGATGTCAGTTCTCATGAGTTATATGAGGTGAAGAACAGAGCTGAACACTAGGGCTGAACCCATATGGAAATGCTTAGGCAGCAGCTCCGTTTTCAGTCCAAGAAGTCTGCAGGCAAACACAACCTGCTGAAAGGGACACAGATGGCAGCTCAGGGATTCACAGAGCCAGAGGATGGCTTGGAAGGGACCTTCAGGATCACCCAGTGCCAACCCCTGCCAGGGGCAGGGACACCTCCCACCAGCACAGCTTGCTCAAGGCCTCAGCCAGCCTGGACTTCAGCACCTCCAGGCAGGGGCAGCCACAACCTCCCTGGGCACCTTGTGCCAGTCTCTCCCCACCCTCACTCTCCACAATCTCTTCCTCCTCTCCACTCTCACTCTCCCCTCTCCCAGCTCAAAGCCATTGGCCCTCAGCCTGGCACTGCCAGCCCTTGCCCAAAGTCCCTCCCCAGCTCTCCTGCAGCCCCTTCAGGCACTGGAAGCTGCTCTGAGCTCTCCCTGCAGCCTTCTCTTCTGCAGGCTGCACAGCCCCAACTCTGCCAGCCTGTCCCCACAGCAGAGCTTCTCCAGCCTCTGATTATCTTGGTGGCCTCCTCTGGAGCCTCTCCAGCAGTTCCAGGTCCTTTATCTAGAAGTTCATTATCCCTGAAGAAATGCTCCACATCCTTGGCTGTCACTTTGCAGAAGTGGTTCAGAACACAGTTAGCAGCTTCAGGTCCTTCTTGTGCTGCTTCCCCAGAGCTGGAGGCAGTGCTGCAGGTGAGGTCTGAGCAGAGCAGGAGATTGCTGAAGTTAAGCCCTTGTACATCCTTGCTGCCTGCAGGATTTCCCCCTGCTCACTTCTCCAGCTCCACAAACTTCTTCCCATTCCTTCACCTGCTGTGACCCAATGTTCTCTCTGCTTGGCAGCTGAAGCCACAAGTGAACCTGACCAAGGAAGTGGAGACAAAATGACACAAGAAGTGCAGGACAAAATGACTATGTGAAGCCAGGAGCTACCTGCCAAGCAGCTGGCTGGGGCAGGACATCACTAAATGGAGGCTGGAGTAGTGCTCTGAGAGAAGTGGACCTGAAGAGCAGAGCAGAAGGGCAGAATCCCCTCCCTGTGCTGCTGCTCTCCCTGCCCTGGCTGCAGCCCAGGATCCATTTTCTCACTGTGAAGCAGTCACAGCTTTACCAAAGGTTGTTGTCTCTCATCCCCACAACTGTCACTTGTCTTCAGAAGCTGCAGCAGCCACATCAGCAGCTGTTTGAAAAGGTGAGGACCCCAGAGCCCCTGGAACACCCTAACCCTGAGACTTTCAAGTCCTTGAAGACTCCTCCAGTGCAGCTTCCTTTTCCCAAGGACACATTTGACTCCTCCAAGCTGACCTAAAATCACCAGCCAAAGAATTCTGATCTCACACGAGTGTGATGATGCTGCAGAAGACAAAGGCAGGTTTGTGTCTGCTGTTCCCCAGGCTCCCTGCAAGCTGACACCCTGTCAGCCTCAGCTCTTCTGCAGCAGGGCCAAGGAGCTTTGAATTGAAAGGCTGCACACAAGTGTTAATAATTCAGCAGCTTCCCCTTTGGATCCCTCCTGGGTTCCAACATCCTGCTCCCTGCAGTCAGTTATTGCTCACTGAGCTCTTCAATTCTTCCATTAATGGTTGGGTTTGAGATGGGCTCTGATAAAAAAAGGCAAAACCCACGAGGAGCATCAATGCCTCAGAAACTCACTGGTCCCTTTGTGCTCCCCCTTCCACGAGTGGCTCTCTCACAGCCCAGCCTCCAGGGCTTTCTGCAGCCTTTCAGACAAGCTTCTGATCCCCCATGGCTGGAGCAGGGCTGCTCATTCCACACTTTCTGAAAGCTGCTCCTCTTCACTTTTTGGCATTTCCAAGTGTTTGTTCTTTTCTGTCTTCCTCACTTGGTCATGACTTCAGCTTTTGGAAGGCTGCCTCTGACTGCACAGCCTCTTCCCTGCTGCTTCACATCACAGCTCCTCTCTCTGCAGCAGCTTTTGCTCTGCAGTACAGAGTCAGTGCCTTTAAATAACCTCCACACTACCTACACAGCTTCAGCCTCCCACTGCTCCTTTCAGTTTCCTTTTGACGAGGTGTCTCCCCCTGCTGCACTCTTCTCTTCCCTCTCCACACCAAACCTCACTTCAGTGAAGCCTTCGGCTCCCGCAAGGCTCTGAAACCTCCTTTGTGTTCACACTTACTGGCAGCAACATTCTGGACCAAGTTCTGCACACTTCCCAGGAGAAAGCCAAAATTCTCTTCCTCTCTATGGATTCCCTGAGCAGATGTTTCCCAAATGTCTCATCTGTGATGTCTAAGGGGACTGTGGTGCCAGTTTTCTCCTGCTGTGTGTCCTGCTTTGAAGCTGCATTTTACACATTACGGAGCCCCAGCAGGGTGGGGGCTGGAAGGGACCTCTGGAGCTCATCCAGCCCAAGCCCCTGCTCCAGCAGGGCACCCACAGCAGCTTGCCCAGCAGCACAGTGCCCAGGGGGGGTTGGAAGCTCTCCAGAGCAGGAGACTCCACAGCCTCTCTGGGCAGCCTGCTCCAGGCCTCCAGCACCCTCACACCAAACAACTTTCTCCTCCTGTTCAGAGGTAACCTCCTGGGTTCCAGTTTGTTCCCATTGCCCCTTGTGCTGTCCCTGGGCACCACTGACAAGAGCCTGGCCCCAGCCTCTTTACCCCCACCCTTTAGCCCTCCTGAGCATGGAGAAGATTCCCTCTGGGGCTGCTCTTCTGCAGGCTCAACACCCCCAGGGCTCTCTGCTCCTCTCAGAACTGCTCCAGGCCCCTCAGCATCTTTGCAGCCTCCCCTGGACTCTCTGCAGCAGTTCCCTGTGTGTCCTGAACTGGGGAGCCCAGAACTGGACTCAGCCAGGTTCAGCTTCAGCTGCTGTCAACCAACCCCCAGGTCCTTTCCTGCTGGGCAGCTGCCAGCCACTGTGCCCCCAGCCTGGAGCCTTGCTGGGGTTGCTGTGAGCCAAGTGCAGGAGCCAGCCCTTGGCCCAGCTGACCTCAGCCCATCCAGCCAGGCTGTAGCTCTGTACCCTGCAGGGCCAATGGGCCCTGGGCTTGTGTCAGCAGTGTAGAGAGGTTTCTAGTGCACGACTCAGATTATGCTGAACTGAGTCTCCAGAAGTGTTTCTCTTGCCAGCAGGACTGGCTGTAGGAGGCAGAGGTGTCTGGGACAGGGTTACACTGAACCTGCAGCTGCTATCTAGGGACATGGTTTAGACCCTGGCTCAAGGGTTGGACTGGATGCTCTTGGGTCTCTTCCAACAGGATGTTTTTGTGATTCTGTGACAGAAACATAAGAGAAGTAGAGGAGACAGCAAGGGAAGTGCCCTGCCAGAGCAGGAGCCTGGCTACAGCCAGAGAAATGTGTGCACCTGCACTGCTGACCCTCAGCCCATCCATGCAGCCTGGCCAGATGCTTCTGCAGAGCCTCTCTGCTTTCCAGCAGACCAACAGTGCCACACAACCTGGTGTCATGTGCAGACTGACTGAGGGAGCCTCAATCCCCTTGTCCAGACCCTTGATGAAGACCTTGAGGAGAATTGGTCCCAGCACTGAGCCCTGGGGGGCACCACCTGTGACTGGCTGCCAGCTGCACTTCATCCAAGCCCTACCACACTCTGTGCCCAGCCACTAGAATCATAGAATGGGAAGGTTGGAAGGGACCTCAAGGATCATCTAGTTCCAACCCCCTGCCATAGGCAGGGACACCTCCCACTAGTACAGGTTACTCAAGGCCTCATCCAATCTGACCTTGAACACCTCCAGGGAGGGAGCAGC
>VWZE01026289.1:20472-31194 GCA_013396675.1 Eubucco bourcierii
TACCTTACCCCAAGGTTTGGCTTACACACAAGGTGAGCTTGGAGGATGGGCCAGGGGGGTTAGAAGAAAAGTAATGGGTAGAGGAGCCAGAAGCTGCCAGACCAAGATGCTGTGCCCCGAGACTGACTTATCTGTGTTCTGAGTACTTAAACCCCTCAGCAAGGCTCTGAGTGCAGCAGACACCACCACTGTTTCCTTTTCACAGCCTATAATTTTCTCTACTAAAATATTCCAATGAGCCTCAAAGCAGCACATGCCCAACTTAACTCTGCCCTGCTCCAGTTCCAAACCACTGCCCTCAGCCTGCCCCCACAGCCCTTCTGAACAGTCCCTCCTCACAGGTCCCCTTCAGGCACTGGAAGCTGCTCTGAGCTCTCCCTGCAGCCTTCCCTTCTGCAGGTTGCACAGCCCCAACTCTGCCAGCCTGTCCCCATGGCAGAGCTTCTCCAGCTTCTGATCCTCTTGATGGCCTCCTCTGGACCCTCTCCAGTAGGTTCATGTCTCTCATGTTGGAGACCTCAGAGCTGGACACAGGACTCCAAGTACCAAGCAGGCAAATTACCACCAAAATAAAGGGAGACAGAGGACACAATGAGAGCAGGGTTTGGGGTGGGGGGAATGCAAACATCACCCTCCAGAGTAAGGAATTCTTGGTGCCTAGGACAGTACAGCCCAAGGGAAGAGTAATGGGAGAGAAAAAAAATTCTTTCACCTTTGTGTTGAAATCCAAACCAGGCTGACAGCAGCCAAGAACCATCCAAACCACCAGCTAAAGATGTGCCAGCTGCTTGGCAACCCCTGGGAGTTGTGTTCCTTAGTGCCCCCATCTCAGCCCCACTTACTGGCACCACCTTGGCAACCTAAACAGAGGTTTGAGCCTGAGCATGCAGCCAGCATGACCCAGGAGATCAGTCAGCTCCACTGGGGGGAACAGATGTGAGGACCTCCACCCCACCTGGCTGCCCAACCATCCTGTTCTGCCCTCAGAATGAAACCAGCAGCCCTGCCAAGCCAGCAAGCTGCCAGTGTGCCCCTGCCCAGCAGTCTCTGCACCTGTAGGCCAGGTCAGGAACTCTGCTACTGCTCAGGGCAGCTGCTTACATCTTAAGCACAATGCAGCACAGCATGAAGGAGCAGCTGAAGTGTTTGGGGAACAGCTACTTTTGGGGCTCTCACTACAAGAAGGACTTTTGAGGTGCTGGAGAGCAACCAAAGAAAAGCAGCTAAGCTGGTGAAGAGCCTTGACCACAAGTGGTGAGCAGCTGAGGGATCTGTAGTTGTTTAGTGTTCAGGAGAGGAGGCTGAAGGGAGACCTCATTGCCCTCCACAACTTCCTGAAAGGAGGTTGCAGTGAGGTGGGAGTTGGTCTCTGCTGACATGCAGCAGGACAGAAGGAAACAGCCTCAAGCTGTGCCAGGGGAGGTTCAGGTTGGGATGTCTGGGGAAAAAAATAACGTTTGCACAGGAAAGGTTCTCAGGCAATGGAAGAGGCTGCCCAGGGGGGTGGTGGAGTGCCCATCCCTGGGAGGGTTGAAGGTTTTCAGGCACTGGAACAGGGAGATGGTGGAGTGCCCATCCCTGGGAGGGTTGAAGGTTTTCAGGTACTGGAACAGGGAGATGGTGGAGTGCCCATCCCTGGGAGGGTTGAAGGTTTTCAGGCACTGGAACAGGGAGATGGTGGAGTGCCCAACCTTGGGAGGGTTGAAGGTTTCCAGGCACTGGAACAGGGAGATGGTGGAGTGCCCAACCCTGGGAGGGTTGAAGGTTTTCAGGCACTGGAACAGAGAGATGGTGGAGTGCCCAACTTTGGGAGGGTTGAAGGTTTTCAAGCTCTGTAAGAGGCTGCCCAGGGAGATGGTGGAGTGCCCAACCCTGGGAGGGCTGAAGGTTTTCAAGCTCTGTAAGAGGCTGCCCAGGGGGGTGGTGGAGTGCCCACCCCTGGCAGTGTGGTGCTGAGGGATGTGGTTTAGTGGTGGGATGGTAGATTGAGGTGAGCCTCTGGACTTGATGACCTCAGAGGTCTCTTCCAAGCTGGACAATTCTCTACTTGCAGCCCACTAGCTGCAACCCCAGGAGCTGCTTCCCAGCTGTAGTTTTAACTCCCAAGAGGCACTGCCATCAGTCTCATCAATCCCAAACAAGGTTCTCTTCTCTTTGTCTTTCCTCCTTCTGCAGCTTCCCAACAAGGAGAGCAAAAGAGCAAAGCTGACCCAAAAGCAAGGCCCAAGGAGTGTCAGAAAATGCTGCATTGTGTTGCCCCAAGGCAAAACATTGAGGGCAAAGAAGTGATCAGCTCCTAGGAAACAGCAATCCAACAACTCTGATGTTTCACAGCCTCTGAATATGGCAGAGTGAAAGCAGCCTGAGCTATGCAGTGAAGCAAACTCCTGTTCCAGTTTAGAAGCTGCTCCTCTGTTTACACATCACTCCAGTTTAGGAGCTGCTAATGGTGGGAACATGATGAAAGCTGTTGAGCTCGAAGGGAGTTAAAAGAGAAGCCAAAAGCAGCAGCAGCAGTGCCAGAACTGCCAGAAAACAGAACCAGGCACTCAGCTGGTTTGGAGGTTTCCAACCCAATCAGTTGCTCAGACTTCAAAGCTGGGCAAGGCTGCCCAAGGATACTTCAGATGAAAGCACAACACAGGACAGTGACCTGCAAAATCCACCTGGAAAGGTGAAGCTGAAAGACCTCTTTTGTTTACCACTGCTCTGGAAAGATGCAGGCACTCAGCTGGTCTGGGAGGCAATAATGGAACTGAAAAGGAAACAGAGTTCATCTAAACAGCCTCTAGCACCAAGGGCTGCAGAACTCAGCTTGGCAGGAGTGCAGAGCAGGGCACAGAGACTGGCTGAGCCAGCTGGGGGTGTCTGCCCCTCCCAGGATCCATGGCCTTCTGCTGGAAAGCTGAGCTCAGCCCTCCTGAGGAGCACACAGGCAGTGGCAAGAGGCCAGGCTGCAGCACCACCAACAGTCTCCCCCTCTGCATTCCACAGCCCTCTTCAAAGGATGCTTTGGGGTTTTCTCTTTTCTTCATGTGAAGATCCAGAGGGTTTGATAGCATCTGAGCTGCCTTGGACACAAACAGTCTGCTGGCTCACCTGGCCCCTGCCAGAGCACTTTAACTGCTACCCAAAGGCACTGCCAGAGGCTGCCAGGGAGTTGTCTTCTCTCAAGAGCTTGCTGGGCCAAGGGATCTGCCTGACAGAGCAAGATCACTTCTTCCTCTGAGCTACAACAGCATGGCTTGGCCTGCTACCTGCCTCAGGCAGCATGGACACAATCTGCTCCTTCCCATCACTGACTCTACAGCCTGCCAGATGGATCTCACTCTCTTCTGTAACCTGGGGAAGCAGAACAGGCTGATGCCACCTCTTTAAAATGCCAGGCAAAGCCTTCTGCTGGCAGACACTTTATTTGCTTCCTGTGAAATCACACCACAGCAAATCACTGCACTGACACTTGAGGGGCATCTGCTGAATGGCATCTGAAAGAGAACTGAAGGAGACTGTGGTGACTGGCAGGAGTGGAAGGCAAGCTGGAAGAAACCTGGCAAGCAGAAAAGACAAACACTGCACCTGGGCAGGAGCCAGCAGTGGGCTCTGGCAGCACAAAGGCCAAGGGCAGCCTGAGCTGCATCCAAAGCAGTGTGGGCAGAGAGGGAGAGAGGGGATCCTGCCCCTCTGCTCTGCCCTGGGGAGACCTCACCTGCAGGGCTGGGGTCAGCTGTGGGACCCCAACACAAGAGAGACCTGGGGCTGCTGGAGAGGGGCCAGAGGAGGTCACCAAGATGCTCAGAGCCTGGAGAAGCTCTGCTGTGGGGACAGGCTGGGAGAGTTGGGGCTGTGCAGCCTGCAGAAGAGAAGGTTGCAGGGAGAGCTCAGAGCAGCTTCCAGTGCCTGAAGGAGCTGCAGGAGAGCTGGGGAGGGATTTTGGCCAAGGGTTGGCAGTGCCAGGAAGAGGGACAATGGTTTGAAATGAGAGGAGATTGAGATTGGATGTGAGGAACAAGTTCTGCAGTAGGAGGCTGCTGGAACCCTTCAGCAGGCTGCCCAGGGAGGTGGTTGATGCCCATCCCTGGAGATATTTAAGGTGATGCTCACAGGCCTCTGGGCAACCTGTTCCAGTGGAGGATGCCCCTGCTGAGTGCAGGAGGGTTGGACTGGATGAGCTTTGGAGGTCCCTTCCAACCCAAACCATTCCTCTGCTTTGGCTGCAATCAGCTCACCAAGACACCAGGTCAGAGCTAATTCATGATGCCACAGGAGTCAGTTGTGGAAGTCTAAGTTAAGGTCATTGCCAAACCAGGTAGAGAAATGCTTCCCTGGGCAGTTCTGAGCCTTCATGTGGCCATCAGGTAAGCACTGATACTGAAAAAAAAAACTCTGTTCTCACAAAACCAGGTACAAAAGTAAACCAATCTCAGGAGTTGCTGAGAGTAATTCCATTTAGAAAACAGGGAAGGGTCCAAGAAAGAAATCCTTCTCTGCAGGGGAGGCAGGCAGGAAATGTGAATTACATCCACCTCTGGGTGAGGATCCTTTAAAAAAGGAAGGAAATGTTCAGCATCACTGCAGGAGCTGGGGAAAAAGCCTCTAGGAACTCCTGGCTGGAGAGAAGCTGCTGCTGCCTCCTCCCCCCCACACTGGGAGGCTTTCCATGGTCACTGTGATGGGCAGAGGAGCAAAGCCTTCATCTGCAGCACCACTGCAGATACCTACAAACCAGCACCAGGATTTGGTGCCAGCTCACCTCTGTGTCACACACTCACAGAATGGGTTGGGAGGGACCTTCAAGCTCATCCAGTGCCAACCCCTGCCAGGGGCAGGGACACCTCCCACCAACAAAGCTTGCTCAAGGCCTCAGCCAGCCTGGACTTCAACACCTCCAGGCAGGGGCAGCCACAGCCTCCCTGGGCAACCTGTGCCACCCCACCCTCACTCTCAACAATCTCTTCCTCCTCTCCACTCTCACTCTCCCCTCCTCCAGCTTCATTTCCTGCAGCCTTAGCACCAGCACATTGATGCCATGGGAAGGGAAGGTGCAGAGGTGTCCACAGAACCACAGAGAGCTACAAACCTTCCAAACTGCTGCAGATTTCCAGGCACATTCCCCCTGATTCCTTCTCCCAAGGTAGGAACCATTGTCCTCCGTGTTACAGAAGGGCAGGAAAGCCACACTGAGTTCCTTGGCACAGCAGAGCTGCTGCAGGGGCTGCTGCTAGCACCCAGAGTGTCTGAAGCAACTAATTGTTCCTGAGGGAACAACAGCCTGGAGTTCAGTGAGTGATACAGAAATGAGGCAGTGCAGGGATTCAAGTCCACAAACCAAATGGAACTCTCAGATCTACTCCAGCAGACACTGTTCAGAGCCTGTCTGCAGCTGAGTGTTCACACAAGCTCCAGAGCTGAAGCCACCAAGTACAGGTTGGGACTGACCTGTGGAGAACAGCTCTGGGGAAAAGGCCCTGGGGGTGCTGGTGGGCAACAGGCTGCCCAGGAGGCAGCAGTGAGCCCTTGTGGCCAAGGGCATCCTGGGGTGGATTAGAACAGAGAGGGTGAAAAAGTCAAAAAGAGGTTCCCCTTCCCTTCTACTGTGCCCTGGTGTGGCCACATCTGGAATACTGTGTCCAGTTCTGGGCCACTCAGCTCAAGAAGGACCTCAGGGAACTGCCTGAGAGAGTCCAGCCCAGAGGCAAAGCTGCTGCAGGCAGTGAACATCTCCTGTGAGGCCAGGCTGAGGGAGCTGGGGCTGGCAGCTGGCAGCAGAGCAGCCTGAGGGCTGCCCTCAGTGCTGTGCTAAAGATGTGCAGGGCAGTGTGGGCAGGATGCAGCCAGGCTGTGCCCAGGGGTGGCCAAGGGCAGCACAAGGGGCACTGGGTGCAAGCTGGAGCATAGGAGGTGCCAGGGGAACAGGAGGGGAAACTTTGTCCCTGTGAGGGTGCTGGAGCCTGCAGTAGATATTGAAGTGCAGCTCTAAGGTCTCCCTGGAGCCTTCTCTTCTCCAGGCTGAAGAGTCCCAACCCTCCCAGCCTGTCCCCTGCACCAAGGCACTCACTCACTTGTCCCCCAAACAACCAAGCACAGGTGAAAGAGATCAGCAAAGGAATGCAAGCTGGAAGGGATCTTTGGCTAAGCTGAGGGAGCAGAGTGGGGCAGGGATTCCTTAGGCTGCACTGCCCCCAGCCTGCCACACGCAGGCTTTGTCCCAAACCGAACAGGTTCGGCTGCAGAGAAGCAGCAAACTCACCCCTGAAGGCGGCTGGGGAAGAAGTCACCTGCTGAGGCTGTCTGCTGGCACCACAGCTGCAAGGAAACAGAGGACTGTCACCACAGGGAGCTTCTGGAGCACTCACAGCACCCAAGCACCTCGGTCAGGGCCCAAACATTCCCTTGAAGCAGCCTCACATGCCAACGTTTTGACTCCCTCAGTGTGATGTTGAGGTGAGGTGGCCAAGAGTCACCAAAGCCGAGAGCCCAGCAGAGCTGTGTCAGAGAGCAGGCAGCAGTGTGCCACCCAGGCAGGTCAGCACTGGCACACACACCTCCCTCCACCAGAATCACCCAGAGGCCACTCCTGCTTCCAGAACACAGCCCAACAATGATGCTCTCAGCTCACAAAGAGCTGCAAAACAGAGCTGCAGCACTGCTGTCCCCCAGGGCTGGGCACTGGGACCACTGCTGTTTAACCTCAGCAAGGAGAGCAGCAGCACAGGGAAGGGATTCTGCCCCTCTGTTCTGCTCAGCCCTCACCTGCAGCACTGCCTCCAGCTCTGGGGAACCAGCACAAGGAGGACCTGGAGCTGTTGGAGAGGCTCCAGAGGAGGCCACCAAGATGCTCAGAGGCTGGAGAAGCTCTGCTGTGGGGACAGGCTGGCAGAGTTGGGGCTGTGCAGCCTGCAGAAGAGAAGGCTGCAGGGAGAGCTCAGAGCAGCTTCCAGTGCCTGAAGGGGCTGCAGGAGAGCTGGGGAGGGACTTTGGGCAAGGGTTGGCAGTGCCAGGCTGAGGGACAATGGCTTTGAGCTGGGAGAGGGGAGAGTGAGAGTGGAGAGGAGGAAGAGATTGTTGAGAGTGAGGGTGAGGAGAGACTGGCACAGGTTACCCAGGGAGGCTGTGGCTGCCCCTGCCTGGAGGTGTTGAAGTCCAGGTTGGCTGAGGCCTTGAGCAGGCTGTGCTGGTGGGAGGTGTCCCTGCCCCTGGTAGGGGTTGGCACTGGATGATCTGGAAGGTCCCTTCCAACCCATTCTGTTCTCTATGACAAGGCCAAGCCCATTTCCTTCAGCTGCAGCAGTTGGAGATCTCAGACCCCAGGGAACATCTTCCCCAAGCTCAGAGGCAGTTTTTAACCCCTCCACGTGGAGTAGGTTCCCCCAGAGCAGCACAAGGTCCCTCCTGTGCTCTCTCACAGTTTCAGACACTCCTCACAGCACTGCTGTGTTCCAGCAGCTCTCCTCCCAACACAAAAGCTCCTGTCTTGGGGAGGCTCAGGCAGAGTTTGACATGAAGAGGATCAGCAGTGGACAGGCAGTGCAGGATATCCTGAGAAAGAGACCTGTAGGAGTGCAGAAGCCAACCAAGGCTCCCCAAACTGGTGTGACAATCACCACTGAGCACAAAGTGCCTGAAGCACAGAGCAGAACATTGCAGCACAGGATGAAAAACGTGGCAAAATAGAGAGCAAAACCTGAGCTGCACAGTTGCATGCTCAGCATCCTGCTTTTTGAGGACAAGATGAGCTGCAGCACAAATAAATCCCACTGCACAGGCACAGCTAGCCACAGCATGGGCATGAAGAGCTTCACCCAGAGAAGCTCAGCCTACATTGTCTCCTCTCCCTGTATTCTGCCCTGCTGAGGCCACCTCTGGAGCACTGGGTCCCAGTGCTGAGCTCCCCAGTTCAACACAGGCAGGGAACTGCTGGAGAGAGTCCAGCAGAGGCTGCAAAGCTGCTGAGGGGCTTGGAGCAGCTCTGGGAGAGCAAAGGCTGAGAGCCTGCAGAAGAGCAGCCCCAGAGGGGATCTGAGCAATGCTCAGTAGGAGCTAAAAGAGGTTGGGGCCAGACTCTTGTCAGTGGTGCCCAGAGACAGCACAAGGGGCACAAACTGGAACCCAGGAAGTTCCATCTGAGCAGGAGAAAATTCTTCACTGTGAGGGTGCTGGAGCCTGGAGCAGGCTGCCCAGAGAGGTTGTGGAGTCTCCTTCTCTGCAGAGCTTCCAACCCTCCCTGGCCATTGTGCTTCTGGGCAACTGCTGTGGGTGCCCTGTTGGAGCAGGGGTTTGGACTGGATGATCCCCAGAGGTCCCTCCCTATGCTGGGGCTCTGTGACAGCAGCCACACATTTAGACCTAACATGAGGTGGAAGCAAAGCCTGGAGAGAGCTGGAGGTGCAGTGAAGAGCAATGTAGTGAAATGCAGGAGGTGCACCTGGAGCTCTTCTGCTCCAGCCTGGCACCACAGACCAGGAGCCACAGTGCCACTGAGCTGAGCAGCACACACCAGATGCCCAGCAGTCAAATCCCAGCTGCAATGGCACAGATCTGCAGCTGTGCTCTCACTGCCTCAGAGAAGCCCTGAGCAGAGCCTCTGGCTTCTACAGAACGATGTAAAAAAGGCTTTGAAGCCCTTATTTATTTCAGTCACCAAGAGCAGCAGTGCAGGTGAGGTCTGTAGGAACCACAGCTCCCAGCTCTGTGCCAGGACACCACCACCAACCACAGCTCAGAGGTGTTTCAGACAGGTTGTAGTGCTGGTGCTCTCAAACGTGCATGCACCAGGAACTAGACACTGATCTCCTTTCTGAACTCCTCCACTCTTCACAGCTGTTTCTCCATCAGCCACTTCATTCCCCTTTGAGATCCACACTGGTGCAACTTTCTGTGCGGGGCACACACAACTCTGGGCAGAGGAACAGGACTCACTTGGGGTTTTGGGTGATCAGACAACAGTTGAAGGATTTTTAGCTGTTCTGGTCTGATCAGGTTCCCAAACACTTCATCTTCCTTCAACTGTATCAGAGAGTCATGGAATGGCTCAGGCTGGAAGGGACCCCAGGGAGCATCTGCTCCAACCCCCCTGCCACAGGCAGGGATTTGGCTGCTCAAGGTCTCATCCAACCTGGCCTGTGCCAGTCTCACCACCCTCACACTGCAGAACTTCTTCCTCAGCTCCANCCTCTGGCCTCACTCCACAGCTCTGTGTCCTCCTTCTGCTGGGGACAGCAGAGCTGGAGGTAGGATTGGAGGTGAGGTCTGAGCAGAGTCAAGGGGCACAGCACATGGCCACAGCCCCACACACGGTTGCAGTCTGGTACATGGCACACAGCCGCAGCCTGGCACATCAACCACAGCCCTGCATACGGCACACGGCTGCAGCCTGGCACATGGCACACGGCCTGGCACATCAACCGCAGCCCGGTACACGGTACACAGCCGCAGCCTGGCACATCAACCGCAGCCTGGCACACGGCACACAGTTGTAGCCCGGCACATGGCACACAGCCTGGTACATGGCACACAGCCTGACACATCAGCTGCAGCCTGGCACATCAGTCGCAGTCTGGCACATCAACTGCAGCCCGGTACACGGCACACAGCCACAGCCTGGCACATCAACCGTAGCCCGGCACATGGCACAGCAACCGCAGNCACAGCCCGGTACATGGTACACAGCCACAGCCTGGCACATCAACCGTAGCCCGGTACATGGCACAGCAACCGCAGCCTGGCACATGGCACATCAGCCACAGCCCGGTACATGGTACACAGCCGCAGCCTGGCACATCAACCGCAGCCTGGCACATGGCACACAGCCCGGTACATGGTACACAGCCACAGCCTGGCACATCAACCGTAGCCCGGTACATGGCACAGCAACCGCAGCCTGGCACATGGCACATCAGCCACAGCCCGGTACATGGTACACAGCCGCAGCCTGGCACATCAACCGCAGCCTGGCACATGGCACACAGCCCGGTACATGGTACACAGCCACAGCCTGGCACATCAACCGTAGCCCGGTACATGGCACAGCAACCGCAGCCTGGCACATGGCACATCAGCCACAGCCCGGTACATGGTACACAGCCGCAGCCTGGCACATCAACCGCAGCCTGGCACATGGCACACAGCCCGGTACATGGTACACAGCCACAGCCTGGCACATCAACCGTAGCCCGGTACATGGCACAGCAACCGCAGCCTGGCACATGGCACATCAGCCACAGCCCGGTACATGGTACACAGCCGCAGCCTGGCACATCAACCGCAGCCTGGCACATGGCACACAGCCCGGTACATGGTACACAGCCACAGCCTGGCACATCAACCGTAGCCCGGTACATGGCACAGCAACCGCAGCCTGGCACATGGCACATCAGCCACAGCCCGGTACATGGTACACAGCCNCCGGCACACGGCACACCAGGCCGGCACATCAGCCGCAGGCCGGCACATCAGCCGCAGGCCGGCACACGGCACACCAGCCCGGCACACGGCACACCAGCCCGGCACACGGCACACCAGCCGCAGCCCGGCACACCAGCCCGGCACATGGCACACCAGGCCGGCACACGGCACATCAGCCCGGCACACGGCACACCAGGCCGGCACACGGCACACCAGGCCGGCACACGGCTGCCTTGGGGCTGCTCAGCTATTCCTTGCAGAAGTGCCTGCAGTGAGGACTGTGCTCTGGGAAGCAGCAGCACAGAGATGTCCTTTCCTCCA
>VWZE01026290.1:0-15372 GCA_013396675.1 Eubucco bourcierii
TCCAGCTGGCAGCTGTCACCAGTGCTGTGCCCCAGGGTGTTATGGTGGCACTGACTAGAGAAAGTCACTCTTGACTTCCTTGAGGTTCTGTGTGTTGGTAAACATAAGTATGTTGATGAGAACTAGGAAGAGATTTCATTCCCAATTCCTGTAGCTGTTTTGCCAGATACATCAAAGGCAGACAGAGGTACTTAGGGAAAAAAGCACTTTCAATAATTTCTCTTTATCAAAATGCTGGTTTTAAACAGTCATTTCTAGAAGTTTTCGGCTAAATATGTCCAAGAAGTTATTTTAAGGATTTCAGAAACACTGTGCTAGATAAAAAAGGAGGGGGAAAAAAATCAATTCAAATCTTTCCAATACACTTTGAAATTTCCTTTTAGCTTCTTTGGAACAATATTGAATTTGTCAACTATTTCTGCCAGAAGCATTAACTTCTGTGTGTTAGAGCTCTAATTAGATTAAGTTGGATCCACATTTTGCATGTCTTCCCAAGCTAATTCCCGTGATCACCATGCTTTAAAACCTTTATTAGGGGGTTTTGTTAAAGATGCATCACTTTAATGTTGTTATTCATCTGACAAGAAGAGTGGATTCAAATGTATCCTTCTTTCAAAGCTGTGTTTGTCACTGATCCAGCTGGATACAGCTGGAGGCCGGGCACTGGCAGTGTGCCCCAGGGATCAGTGCTGGACCCCATCCTCTGTAACATCTTCAGTGATGATCTGGACGAGGGCATCGAGTCAGGCACCAGCAAATTTGCAGCTGACCCCAAGCTGGGGGCTGATGTTGCTGGGTTGGAGGGCAGAAGGGCTCTGCAGCAGGACCTCGACCGCCTGCACAGATGGGCAGAGTCCAAGGGGATGGAGCTCAACAAATGCAAGTGCCAGGTGCTGCACTTTGGCCACAACAACCCCATGCAGAGCTACAGGCTGGGGTGGCAGTGGCTGGAGAGCAGCCAAACAGAAAGGGATCTGGGGGTACTGATTGACACCTGCCTGAACATGAGCCAGCAGTGTGCCCAGGTGGCCAAGAAGGCCAATGGCATCCTGGCCTGCATCAGCAAGAGTGTGGCCAGCAGGAGCAGGGAGGTCATTCTCCCCCTGGACTCTGCACTGCTTAGGCCACACCTTGAGTCCTGTGTCCAGTTCTGGGCCCCTCAATTGAAGAAGGACATTGAGGTGCTTGAGTGTGTCCAGAGAAGGGCAACGAGGCTGGGGAGAGGCCTGGAGCACAGCCCTATGGAGAGAGGCTGAGGGAGCTGGGATTGGTTAGCCTGGAGAAGAGGAGGCTCAGGGGAGACCTTCTTGCTGTCTCCAGCTACCTGAAGGGTGCTTGTAGCCAGGAGGAGGTTGCTTTCTTCTCTCAGGCAAGCAGCACCAGAACAAGAGGACACAGTCTCAAGCTGTGCCAGGGGAAGTTTAGGCTGGAGGTGAGGAGAAAGTTCTTGCCTGAGAGAGTCATTGACTGCTGGAATGGGCTGCCCAGGGAGGTGGTGGAGTCAGCGTCCCTGGAGGTGTTCAAGGCGGGTTTGGACGTGGCACTTGGTGCCATGGTCTGGTCTTGAGGTCTGTGGTGATGGGTTGGACTTGATGAGCTTTGAGGTCTCTTCCAACCCTGGTGATACTGTGATACTGACCTCAGATGCTGAACTGAGAAGAAAATTGGCTTCTAAGCACTGCATTGTGCATGCAATGCCAAGAAAAGCAGAGGATTCTGACTGGCATCCTTCTAAGAGAGGTGATTTGGAAACCTTCTTGTCTTCTGTGTTACATCTATCAGAGCCAAAACTGTTTGGGTATTATTAAAAGACGTAAAGATGGAAAACTGCCTCTAGCAAGTTGTTGTCAAGATGAAATGATGGAGGTAGAACTGTGGAGAAAGAAGAGTTGGAATCTCAGTTTTAAAGAGGAGGTTATGCCTGCAAATGTGGAAACTTCCTTTGATTGATGAGGAAAGTGGAAAGAGAGTGATTAGTGAGGTGGCAGTCTGTTACAATACCAGGTTTTTCAGGACAATAAAGATGAGGATGCTCAGGCAGGACTGGCTGGAGGAAGTCATGAAACTCAATGGGTAGTATTTAAATATCTTGTGCAATTCAGTTTGCATAAGAAGCAAAGTGGAATCAGGGAAGAATCAAAATATTGCAAATAAAGTGATGGGCTTTCAGCTGTCTTACCATCAAGGAATGACATTTTAGGATTGTAAAAGACAGGTCCATGAATCATGGAATAGAATAGAATGGTAAGGTTGGAAAGGACCTCAAGGATCAGCTAGTTCCAGCCCCCTGCCATAGGCAGGGACACCTCCCACTAGTACAGCTCACTCAAGGCCTCCTCCAGCCTGGTCTTGAACACCTCCAGGGAGGGAGCAGCCACAACCTCCCTGGGCAACCTGTGCCAGTGCCTTACCACCCTCACTGTAAAGAACTTCCTCCTAACATCCAGTCTAAATCTCCCCTCTGACAGTTCAAACCCATTGCCCCTTGTCCTGTCATTGCAAGACCTTGTCAATAGTCCCTCCCCAGCCTTTCTGTAGGCCCCCTTCAGATCCTGGAAGGCTACTCTAAGGTCTCCTGGAAGCCTTCTCTTCTGCAGGCTGCAGAACCCAAACTCTCTCATCCTGTCCTCATAGCAGAGCTGCTCCAGCTCTCTGAGCATCTTCACGGCCCTTCTCTGGACTGACTCCAACACTTCCATGTCCTTCCTGTGCTGGGGGCTCCAGAACTGCACACAGGACTCCAGATGGGGTCTGACAAGAGCAGAGTAAGCTTGAAAGAACTTGCTTGGTGGTTAGCGGTGTCCAATGAAGGTTAGGAGCAAGTAGGGAAAGGATAGAAGTACAGAATGCCAGTGCATACATATGTGATGCAGCCACATCTTGCATATTGTCTGCCTCAGTCTTTTCAGAAGGTCCCCAAAACGGCAACAAAGAGGATCACAGGAACAGAGAAATTGCCATTAAAAAGGAACTAAGCAAAGTATGCCCAGAAAAGGAGACTGTTGGGAGAGATGATAATGGTATCTAGTCTAAAGCATCATAAAGAGGCTTTAGGAGCAGTCTTTGCCAGGACAAGAAATTAAGGCAGGTAACAGATTTGACAGCTGGAAAAGAAGCAAAAGAAGATCTGTGGACATCAAATAATTAAGCACCCACAGGGTACTGTCAGAGTTTAAAGTTTATGTCAGTTCAAGGGAAGCATGAATAAGTTCTCAAAGGTGAAATCCAAATAGGTTAAAAACACACATGGACCTTGTCTAGCTCAAGTAGCCTAAAAAACTCAGATTGGTGGCAGTTGGAAGAGTTTAGATTTAGACTGGATGTTAGGAGGAAGTTCTTTCCAGTGAGGGTGGTGAGACACTGGAACAGGTTGCCCAGGGACGTTGTGGCTGCTCCCTCCCTGGAGGTGTTCAAGGCCAGGTTGGAGGAGGCCTTGAGTGAGCTGTACTAGTGGGAGGTGTCCCTGCCTATGGCAGGGGTTGGAACTGGATGATCTTTCATGATCATCAAGGGACCATGAGGTCCCTTCCAACCTTACCATTCTATGATTCTATGATTCCACTTGAAAGGAGTGTTATTACATGGATGTTCTGTTCTTTTGTAGGCACTTGATTCTGGCTAAAGGTTGAGACGTTGCTTGCTAGATGGACATTGGGTCTCTCCCACTACAGCCATTTTATGTTCTTGTGACACCATTCATTTCTGTCTTGAGCTCACACTTCCTCTTCATATCCACATAAAGGACAAATCACAAACTGTACAAATGGCCTGAGCAAATAGTTTGGTTGCTGGAATCTCTATATTAATTTTGCATATGTCTTTCTCTTCAGCCAGGTTAAGAAAAGCTCTGTCTTCCACAGTACACCTAAGGTGGCAAGCAAAGGGAAATACTGGCAATTAGAGGCATGGGTTTTTAAAGCTTCTAAGTTCGAATTAATATGATTTTTTTTTTAAACATGGGCAAATCCATGAAAAATTTATCAGTGTATAATAGCTGAACAATCTCTCCAGGACACTTTAATTTCTGCTTCTAATCTTTTCATCTCAATCTGCTGGGTCAGCTTTGCACTTCTCCTTGTGTGCACAATGGGGAACAATGTTTAGCTGATGACAGAAGAGCAAGACAGAGATTAAATACCCCCCAGGCTCTCTGTATCTTAGGAATGGTACTGAATGTTCCCCAGACCCTGATTTTTCTCTTCCAATAAATTAACTCCTAAATCTGAAAATCAAGACATAACTTCACTGGGCAGGGAAAATACAACCTGCAAGTTTTCCTAAATACCCCTTTAGAAAAGGCTTAAGTTTGATTATTGTAATTGATTATCTTAAGCCTCTGAGTGCCAGAATTCTGCATTACACTCAGTGTGTAGTTTGACAAGAAGCTGGATCCGGCAGCAGCCTTATGTGTCGTCACCTAACCACTCCCAATCACCCACTCATTTCTGACCTGTGCTCCAGGTTTGCCCCCTTCCTAACCCTAGGTACAGATTCAAAATTGAGTTAATCTAAGTATTTACTGCTGTTAAAAGCACCAATCACACCATGAGCTTTTTTATCTCTGTCTTCCCCTCTTCCCATGACAGTGCAAGTGACACAGGTCTGTGGGGTTAGAGGAAGCTTTGCAAGTTTCTTACTGGGGTTAGTTTTCAGCCCTATTAGCTCGTTAATATAACTGAGCACCAGTGCCAGCAGATGACAATTGGAAGGAACACATGAATGGGAAGGGAGCCTAATGTTAGGTGATTATTCAGAGTTGGGAAAGTCTAAACCTACCATGAAATTGCACCTCTTGTGATATATAGCTTTTAAGGCTACATCTTAACAGAGTCTTGAGTCAATCTAGGCAACAAGCAACTCAACAAACAATCTCCAAAAGAAACTGAGAAACAACTTACAGAATAAATAAAAAATAGTAATGTCCTTTCTCTTTCTCTCTCTCTCTCTCTTTTTTTTTTTTTTTTTTTCCCTCCCAAACACATCAGGGGCAATGATTACTGTCAGAAAATCTGTAAGTTGCTCAGGGTATGAAAGGAGCATTCAAAAAAGATAAAGCTGTAGCAGAAAAGATGTGATTTTTTTTTTTTTTTCACCTGTGTTTACCATAGTGGAGGTTAGAGAGATTCCCACCTCTGAACCTGAATCTGTGGAATGCATTTTAGGATGCATTTAAGTGTCCATAAATAGTTCATAGAATAAACAGACAAAACAAGCTATAGCAACTCATCAAGAATAGAGATACAGAATCATAGAATGGTAAGGTTGGAAGGGACCTCAAGGATCAGCTAGTTCCAACCCCCTGCCATAAGCAGGGACACCTCCCACTAGTACAGCTCACTCAAGGCCTCCTCCAACCTGGTCTTGAACACATGGGCAAACTGTGCCAGTGTCTCACCACCCTCACTGCAAACAACTTCCTCCTAACATCCAGTTTCAATCTCCCCTCTGCCAGTTCAAACCCATTGCCCCTTGTCCTGGCATTGCAAGACCTTGTCAATAGTCCCTCCCTAGCCTTCCTGTAGCCCCCTTCAGATCCTGGAAGGCTACTATCAGGTCTCCTGAAAGCCTTCTCTTCTGCAGGCTGCAGAGCCCCAACTCTCTCAGTCTGTTCTCAGAGCAGAGCTGCTGCAGCCCTCTGAGCATCTTTGTGGCCTCCTCTGGGCCCACTATATATATGTTCAGACATTTTAAAGAAAACCAGGAGAGAAGCAGGTGGTAATGGTGTGCAGCTTCTCAGTTCAAATCTTTTGGAGCCAAAGGACTGAAATCTGACTAATGCAGCAACAGATTTTTAAAAAATGGATTCAAGCAGATGTAGAAAGCTGCAGTTCAGTAGCTCTGACACCTGTGCTGGGAAAATGAGTAGAAGTTATAACAAATAATAGAATTAGTGTAATCTGGATAATTATGGCATATTGTGGAGTGGGCATGATGTGGAGTCAACATATTGCAAAAGAGAAGTCCTGGCTTAAAAACACATGGAAATTCTCTGAAGGAATCTATAATTCCTTCCCTGGAGGTGTTCAAGGCCAGGTTGGAAGAGGTCTTGACTAACCTGTACTAGTGGGAGGTGTCCCTGCCTATGGCAGGGGGTTGGAACTAGATGATCCTTAAGGTCCCTTCCAACCTTACCATTCTATGATCCTATAAGGAGGAGAACACAGGAGACTTAACCTAATAATTCCACCTGCTTTTGGATTCACAAGATGTTTGAAAGCTCCATCCCCCAAAAATAGCATGAAATGTGCTGGGGAAAAAAGGGAAGATCCTCACATCAATAAATATTTGAGAGCAGAAAACAGAGTGTAGGCATAAACGGTCACTTTTCATAGTGGAGGTTGCTCATCAGTGAAAAGCCAGTGGAGATCTGTGCTATTCAATGTATTCATACATGATCTAAAAAATAAAAAGGTGAATAGTCAGAGCACAACATTTCATAGAATCATAGAATGGTAAGGTTGGAAGAGACCTCAAGGATCAGCTAGTTCCAACCCCCTACCATAGGCAGGGAGATCTCCCACTAGTACAGGTTACTCAAGGCCTCCTCCAACCTGGCCTTGAACACCTCCAGGGAGGTTGTGGACCACAGAATCACCCAACGTGATCTTTGATCACGTTGGGTGATTCTGTGCTCCACAACCTCACTGGCCAACCTGTTCCAGGGATGTTGATGATTTGATGATGAGTACCAAGTTACTCAGGGAAGCTGAATGTGTTGAGAAAGATCTTACAGTGCTGCAATAATGGGCAAAAAGAAAAGAACGGCAAGAAACTTAGTGCAGATAAATGCACAGAGGAAAAATAATTCTAGCTCTACATGTAAAGTGATGGGCTGGCTGGGAACTAACCACCATCACTTCTCAGAAAGGAGATATTGAAGTGAAATGGATAGTTCTGCAAAACTGCCACGTCAACAGCAGTCAACCCAACATTTCAAGAACAGAGAACAAAATGAAAGCCATCATTATGGCACTATATAAATCCGTAGTACATCTGCATCTTGAATACTCCACGCAGTACCAGCCTCTTCAACTTAGAAAGAATAGAGTTGAAACAGATGAGATGGAAAGGCAGGTGGCAAGGATGGTCATTGCCATGAGAGAATGGGTTCAAGTAATATGACTGGGACCCAGCAAGCTGGAAAGGATATCGTAGAACGGAATGTCAGGGGCTGGAAGGGACCTAGAAAGATCATCTGGTCCAGCCCCACATCCAGAGCAGGATCACCTATACCAGATCACACTGGAATGCAACCAGATGGTTCTTGAATATCTCCAGAGAGGGAGACTCCATGACCTCCCTGGGCAGCCTATCCCAGTGCTCTGTCACTCTCACAGTGAAAAAAAATTCTTCCTCAGATTCATATGGAAGCTCCTATACCTCAACTTCCACCCCTTGTTCCTTGTCCCGGGCATCACCCAGCAGAGCCTGGCATCAGCCTCCCAGCACTCACCCCTTACATACTTATAAACATGAACAGGTCACCCCTTAGTCTTTTCCTCTCCAAGCTAACAAGCCCCAGCTCCCTCAGGCTCTCCTCATAAGGAAGATGTTCAGCTTCCTTAATCAATTTTCTGGCTCTGCACTGGACTCTCTCATGCAGCTCCCTGTACTTCTTGAGCTGAGGGGGCCCAGAATTGGACACAGTACTCCAGATGTGGAGGATTAGGAGAACTTCTCTCAACCTGCTAGCCACATTCCTTTTAATACACCCCAGAATGGCATTGGCCCTCCTCACACCAAGAGCACATTGCTATCTCATGGTCAGCCTCCCATCGACTAGGACCCTCGGATCCTTTTCCCCTTCACTGTCTTCCAACAGGTCAGTCCCCAACCTATACCGATACCTGAGGTTGTTCTTTTCCAGGTGCACAACTCTACACTTGACCCTGTTGAACTTCATTGAATTTCTCCCTGCCCAACTCTCCAGCCTGTCTAAGTCTCTCTGAGTGGCAGCACAACTCTCCAGTGTGGCAGCCACTGCACCCAGTTTGGTGTCATCAGCAACCTTGCTGACAGTGCGCTCCATGCCCTCATCCAGGTCTTTGATGCATACATTGAATAACACTGCTCCCAGTACCCACCCCTGAGGAACTCCACTAATTACAGGGCTCCAACTAGACTCCATCCCATTGACCACAACTCTCTGACTTCTTTCCTTTAACCAGTTTCCAACCCACTTCACTACTCCATCACCCAGACCACACCTCCTCAGTTTAGCAGTGAGGATGTTGTGGGAGACAGCGTCAAATGCTTTACTGAAATCAAAGTAAAGCACATCCATCACTTTTCCATCATCTGTCCACCTGGGTACACCCTCATAGAAGGTTATCAGGTTGGTCAAACATGGCTGCCCCTTTGTCAAACCATACTGACTGCTGCCAATGACCTTCTTGTCCTTGATACGGCAAAGCGCAGCGCTGAGGATAAGCCGCTACATCATCTTTCCAAGGACGGAGGTGAGGCTGATCGGTCTAGTGTTACCTGGGGCCTCCTTCTTACCCTTTTTGAAGATTGGAGTGATATTGGCCTTCCTCCAATCCCCAGGCACCTCTCCTGCCCACCATGACTTACCAAACATGATGGAGAATGGTCTGGCAACGACCTCCACCAGCTCCTTCAGCACTCACAGGTGCATGCCGTCAGCACCCATGGACTTGTGGCTGTTCAGTTTACTTAACTGTTCCCTAACCCAGTCCTCACTAACCCAGGTCCCATCAACCAAGGAAGCCTCCTCCTTAACCTTGTCTTCTTCCATGGTCGGTGTGGGGCTCCTAAGTATAGATGGGGACAAAGAAGGCACTCAGCAATTCTGCCTTGTCTGCATCCTCCGTCACCAAGGCGAAGGCAATGCTGTCTCATTTGGCATTGCCTCTCCTGTTGGTTCTTCCTGCAATAGATTTGAGCAAGCCCTTTCTGCTGTCTTTGTCCTGCCTTGCAAGATTGAATTCCAAGGAGGCCTTAGCCTTCCTAGTAGCCTCCCTACATCCTCTGACAATCACCTTATATTCCTCCCAGGTGGCCATTCCCTCCTTCCACCATCTGTGGGCTTTCTTCTACTTGATTTTGTTCAGCAGCTGCCTACTTAACCTTACAGGTCTCCTGAGTTCCCTTCTTGATTTCCCACTCGCTGGAATGCTCTGATCTTGAGATTGGAAGAAGTATTTCTTGAATATTAGCTAATTGTCATGGTCCCCTTTGCCTTGTAGTACTCTGTCCCATGCTATTTCCCCTAGTAATTGCTTGAAGAGGCCAAAGTAGGCCTTGCTGAAATCCAGAGTTGTGATCACAGTATCACAGTATCACCAAGGTTGGAAGAGACCTCAAAGATCATCAAGTCCAACCCATTACCACAGACCTCAAGACTAGATCCTGACAGATATCCTGTTCCTACCACTCAAGATCCTGAACTCCACCATCTCATGATTGTTGCAGCCAAGGTTGCCTTCAACCTTCACTGCTACAACCAGACCTGCCTTGTTGGTGAGTTGATACTCACTCTCTAGTTGGTTCTCCTCTTCTGGTTGGCTCCTCTACCACTTGCATCATGAAGTTATCGCTGCTGCACTGGAGGCTGTGACTGACTAACTGATTGGGAGAGTGCTGGGGCAGGTCAATGGATCTCTAGATCTTGCCTAGAGAAGCCATAGAAGCTTGATCTATGGCATAGTGACAGAAGCAAATACATTAGCACAAGTGAGAAAATGGTGGACTTCCAATATGAAAATGGAAACGAGACAGAAGTCCCAGAGAGAATGCTTTACTGTGCTATAACATCAGAAAGAGAAATGAGATTAATGCTTAAGTAAGAGCTACAAACTTCCATAAGAAACTGGGCACATAGAAATATTCACAAGACATTTAATTTGTCTGGTAGAGTCTTGTTAGACAGTTCAGGTTTTCATTGTAATCAATGGAAAGAGGAAGTTTTTCCATTTGGGCAATGAAGAGCACCTAAATTAGGATACTCTCTGTATTGGTTTGAGTCTAGGCTTCCCAGGCAACACAAAATATATCTAACAGAAACCCATACAATAATAGTAGGATGCCTTCCCCTCTCCCACCCCTTTTGGAAAGGAAGAAAGAAAGGAGAGAGAAGGGGTAAATCATAGGATGGTAAGGTTGGAAGGGACCTCAAGGATCATCTAGTTCCAACCTCCTACCATAGGCAGGGACACCTCCCACTAGTACAGCTCACTCAAGGCCTCCTCCAACCTGACCTTGAACACCTCCAGGGAGGGAGCATCCCAAACAAAACACCCAAAGAGACTGGCTATGATTTGGAAGTTAAAAGAGCAACTTTAACAACAAATAAAAGGTGTATAAGGTAGGGGAGTTACAAATAGGTATAAGGAAGGGAAAAAAAGATATGAAATATATATACAACCAGATGGATGATAATGGGTGGAAGGGATATCCACCATGTGGTAGAGACTGGCCATGTGTTCAGACAGGTGAACAGGAACAGTGGTATCAAGCATGCAGGCCACAAGGACATAGAGAGCAACAGGAAGTTTCTCTGTTTCTATAGGGGGTCCAAACAGGCAGTGGGAGTGGACTAAACACTACACCTGGGGTTGAGCAGATGTGGGGTCAAGTTCTGACCACTCCCCCCACCCAGGGGGGTGCTAACCCTTTACAGTCTCCTGAGCTGGATCCCAAAGGACCCGTTCTGTCTTCACTAATTGGAAAGGTGGCACAAGGAGCCTGTCCAACCAAGGCGAGGAGACTGAGTACCAAACTGGGTGACACGGATACAGCAATAGGTCTGAGTGGCTGCGCTCTTTCTGTGGATGGGTATATGGGGAGCAGCTTATGTTATGATTCCTGTGAATGGATTCACATGGAGGATAGAAAGCTCCAAATGCCATCTAGAGGCTCTTCTCATGGCGTTTTAACATAACCACGACTAGAAAGTTAGATTTGGTCCCACGAGATCAGCGTTGTAAAACTAGGCAGAGGATTTCCAAATCCTCTGTTGTAAACAAGCCCTCAGTTCCCTCCAGCCTGTACTAGACTGTAGGTGATTTGTCTGTTCTTTTAAAAGAACATCTCTGCTACTCAACATACATTCAATTCTTTCGAGATTGCTCTTACCAACAGCATTACAAAATACTGGCGTACTCCAGATATGGCACATTCAGTTTTATTTTCTGTCTGAGCACTGTGGCAGAAAACAACCCATTATGAGAGCCATGGAGGATACCACAGGAGGTTAAAGGTGTGGCAGCAATGTCTCAAACTGTGTTTCATTTCGAAGCATTCACAAAACCAGTGTGAGCTCACCGACTTCTTTCACCCATAGATTTACACTCTGCATTTTTAAAAAGAGATTCAATTTCTCTAAGTTTTTCTAAGTGAAACAAGAAGCCTTTTGTACATACTGAGGGAGCACTGTCTCCCTAAATCTCCAGATACACTGGCACAGGTGGACAACTTAATTCTAAAAGAAGTTGTATTTAATTTTGAGTAATATTTACAACTTCTTTTTCTTTTTTTTTCTTTTTTTTCTTTTTTTTAGTTTCTTGGTTGGATTTTTATTTTTAATTATGTTCCTCAGTTGTTTCAATTGGTTTCTACTTACAGCATTATCTTAGGCAGTTTTTCACTCCTTTTCCCTTCAGTCATTTTGCTACCCCACAAACCACAATCTTCCCTATGGAGAAAATAATGGTGAAGGAAGTTGAGATCAGGGTAGACTTTCGAACCATGAAATTCAAGTGTTTAATTTAGTGGAGGCAATTTTGCTGTGACCTTTTTCTATATTGCTCACTGTTCTGATAATATTTTTTGATTGGGACCATAAATACTATTTCAAATTAGACTAGAAAAACAAAAAGGATGTAAATCTCAATGCTTCCAGGCATGCATTAGCTACCAACAAAGCTCAGGTCAATTCTTCCTTTCTACAGCAATACAAAAAAAAGTGTAATTGTCTTTCATGGTCAATGTTAATACAGAAACTTAGAGATTCATAGAATGGTAAGGTTGGGAGGGACCTCAAGGATCATCTAGTTCCAACCTCCTGCCATAGGCAGGGACACCTCCCACTAGCACAGGTCACTCAAGGCCTCCTCCAACCTGGTCTTCAACACCTCCAGGGAGGGAGTCACACCCTCCCTGGGCAACCTGTGCCAGTGTCTCACCACCCTCGCTGCAAACAACTTCCTCCTAACATCCACTTTCAATCTCCCCTCTGCCAGTTCAAACTCATTGCCCCTTGTCCTGGCATTGAAAGATCTTGTCAATAGTTCCTCCCCAGCCTTCCTGTAGGCCCCCTTCAGATACCAGAAGGCTACCAGGTCTCCTCAAAGCCCTATCATCAGTCTTTGTTTCTTGGCCATTATTTGGAGGTTTCTGAGGTTTTCTCAAAAGTACCCAAAAACAGAACTGAAAAATGTTGAACTTAGAGACATTAATCTGTGGGTTTAATATTGCTGTTGTAAAGCTTCTTTCTCGTTTTACTTTTCACACCTAAGCTTTTCATTTAGACCTGCTCTGCAATTTTAATTTGTGTTTTCACTATTAACATTGTGGGGTGGTTTTTTTTTTTGTTTTGGTTTTTTTTTTGTTTTGTTTTTTTTTTCAGATTATGCCTGTGTTGTGCTAGCTTTTGTAATGATCTAGGAAGCATCTTTGATACAATAAACTTGCCCTTACATGAAGAGAGTTGGGGCTCTGCAGCCTGGAGAAGAGAAGGCTTCCAGGAGACCTTAGAGTAGCCTTCCAGGATCTGAAGGGGGCCTACAGGAAGGCTGGGGAGGGACTATTGACAAGGCTTTGCAACACCAGCACAAGGGGCAATGGGTTTGAACTGGCAGAGGTGAGATTTAGACTGGATGTTAGGAGGAAGTTGTTTGCAGTGAGGGTGGTGAGACACTGGCACAGGTTGCCCAGGGAGGTTGTGGCTGCTCCCTCCCTGGAGGTGTTCAAGGTCAGGTTGGAGGAGGCCTTGAGTGAACTGTGTTAGTGGGAGGTGTCCCTGCCTATGGCAGGAGGTTGGAACTGGATAATCCTTGAGGTCTCTTCCAACCTTACCATTCTATGATTCTATGATTTAAAGAAAGAGTAAATAACTTCAAGAGAAAAGAACTTTCTTAACAGATTCCTGGATCGCAGTTTTTGTTGTCTACTGTTGCACACCTTTAAGCTGTGGGTTTGCATCCCAAGGAGAGGGGCATGCTCTAAGGAGGAAAAGTCTCTCTTGCCCATGCATTAACATCTTTGGTGGCTTATTTGAGTATCAAAGGATTTTGTTGACAGTTCTCAGAATTCCAATTAAAACAGGTAGTGAAATATTTTAAGTTGAAAATTCTGATGTAAAATTCACGCCTGGTGTCTCTTTGATAAACAGCAAATACCCAAATACAGGAAGCAAACACAGGGTGCTTAAAATTTTCCTTTTAAAAGTTGAGTCAGTCTTAACTTATTGATTTTGAAGACACTATAATGAAGAATTACTGGAGGAAATATTGCTTTTACTGTTTTCAGATAATGATTAATGTTGTTGCAAATTATAAAATTTAATTAGCTATATAAATGCCAGAGAACAAATAATGTGCTATTGTCTTGATATCTTTCCAGAAATTAGTCTTTTAAAACAAATTTGCCATATTAATCATCTAAAAATATTTTTGATCACTGAATTAATAGTTTGCAGCCTGTTTTCAGGTATTCATTGCCATAGGTGATTGCCTCTTAATTACTACATGGGCGCTTTCTATTCACTCTTATTAATTCATGTTTTCTGGCACAGTCCCAAAAGGCAGCCTTGCCCTATATCTTCTAATTACTTCTATAATTGAATTTGCCCACTTTTTCTAACCTATTTTTTAAACTGACTGTGTTTGTTCATGGTTTATTGTGTCTTTTTTGTGTCAGTTCTCTGCAAGCAGAATGTACATTGATTCTTTCCTCGTTTCTCATTAATTTTCAAGAGCTTTCCTGCATGTCTGTTTTTTCAGCCTGTCAGGCCTATTGCTAGACCAAAAAGAAAAAGATTCTTATTATTAAAGGTTAGGTAAAATAGACTGAAGTTAATTAATTCATTAGTAAGTCTGAGCCAATTACTGAAGCCTTCTCTTATTTATATACTTGTTAACAAGACAGAGATGAGAAAGGCCTATTATAGGCACATGTCCTTCAGAAGTTGGGCAAACCCTCTGGAGCATATGCATTTAGTTCCACCAAAGAAAGAGAATTGATTCCAAAATGAAGACTTGAAGATCTAGCTGGCAAATAATTCACAGAATCATAGAATCATAGAATGGTAAGGTTGGAAGGGACCTCAAGGATCATAAACTGATGGACCTTCTTGTGGCCGTTCAAACGTTATTTTGACTTCTATCTTTCGATCACAAGGAATAAATTTTAATGTTCAGCTTTACCAACTCCACACACAACGTTTGAATGTAAATATGTTATCAACTTCCTTAGAATTATTGCTTGGGGTGTTTGTAAATAGTTGAAGGAAGTATCTATGCAGTTAAGACATGAGTTGCTGACAGTGACTTCACACAGGTTTCTTGTATTGGTAAATGCACAGATCTGTGACTGGAGTGGGGGTAATATTTTTGGTAACTACTCAGCATGTTATGAACCTTGCATGAGATCCAAAGTCATTCAGGAGCTCGAGGAAAGCCTTCCAGTATCTGAAGGGGACCTACAGGAAGGCTGGGGAGGGACTATTGACAAGGTCTTGCAATGACAGGACAAGGGGCAATGGGTTTGAAGCGGCAGAGGGGAGATTTAGACTGGATGTTAAGAGGAAGTTCTTTACAGTGAACTGGATAATGGAAGGCTTCTCTAAGGTCTCCTGGAAGCCTTCTCTTCTGCAGGCTGCAGAGCCCCAACTCTCATCATGTAAGGGCAAGTTTATTGTATCAAAGATGCTTCCTAGATCATTACAAAAGCTAGCACAACACAGGCATAATCTGAAAAAAAAAACAAAACAAAACAAAAAAAAAAAACAAAAAAAAAACCACCCCACAATGTTAATAGTGAAAACACAAATTAAAATTGCAGAGCAGGTCTAAATGAAAAGCTTAGGTGTGAAAAGTAAAACGAGAAAGAAGCTTTACAACAGCAATATTAAACCCACAGATTAATGTCTCTAAGTTCAACATTTTTCAGTACCATTTTTGGGTACTTTTGAGAAAACCTCAGAAGTGTCCAAATAATGGCCAAGAGACAATGACTGATGATAGGGCTTTGAGGAGACCTCAGAGTACCCTTCCAGTATCTGAAGGGGGCCTACAGGAAGGATGGGGAGGGACTATTAACAAGATCTTGCAATGCCAGGACAAGGGGCAATGAGTTTGAAGTGGCAGAGGGGAGATTGAAAGTGGATGTTAGGAGGAAGTTGTTTACAGT
>VWZE01026290.1:15584-27338 GCA_013396675.1 Eubucco bourcierii
ATTCTATGATTCTATGATTCTATAAATAAAATAGGGAATATATCTAGTGTGTCACTGATTGGGGTCAGATGTGTGTATTGATGACATCAATGCTTATTTTAAGCACTGAACTCAATACCTGACCTTATATTTCTTGAGTCTAAAGCATCACAAAATGCAGTTGCCTCTCACTGAATTCACAAGAATACAATTCAGCTTGGGATGCTGACACAAGACTGTTGGTTTTTAAAAGGGCTACCGCTAAGTTNAAGATTGGCAGAATTAGAAACCATTTCTAGAAATTCTTTGCCAGGTGTCTTGCAAATTTGGGCTGATACCTAGATTTAGAGGGAAATGATGCTGAGACGGAGAAGGAGCATTTTAAGAAAAGAGGCAAAACATGGATTTAGAAATATCTTCCACCTAGTCCTCATAGAATATGAATCCAAATAAATTTAAACAGGAAGAAAAATGTGCTGAAACCAACGGGGAACAGAAAGCTTTGCCTAGCCTACTCAACTGAGTCACTGGCACAGGTTGCCCAGGGAGGTTGTGTCTGCTTCCTCCCTGGAGGGGTTGAAGACCAGGTTGGAGGAGGCCTTGAGTGACTTATACTAGTGGGAGGTGTCCCTGCCTATGGCAGGAGGTTGGAACTGGATGATCCTTGAGGTCCCTTCCAACCTTACCATTCTATGAACTACGTTTTGAAGAAAAACTGTTCCATAGACTCAGATTTAAAACCACCCAAGAAGAGCAATTACTAAACTGCCTGGAAGTTCTACCCCTGTGCTACAACTGACTTTAAAATTTTCACCTACCACTGCAGCAATTATTCTCTGTTCCACAGGTATTTCAAACTTAAGGGACAATAAAAAGAAAAGGAATCAATTCCTGCAGCATTTGGTAATATGTACTCCTGCACCTGGTCACTAGCATAAGGTCTGGATGCAACCACAATGCTTTTTGCCTCTGCACACCTCCTGGCACACAGTTTTCTCAGGCCCCCTTACCTGCCACACAGCTCACCACAGGGTCAGAGTCTTTATTATTCAGTCTTGCCCATTTATTCCTTTCCCAAAATTACTTAGTATATAACTGGCTGATTGGAGCAAATAGGATCTTGGTCAGATCATTATTATTTCTGGTATGAAATAAGTAAGTAAGTAATCATAGAATCATAGAATCATGGAAGCATAGAATGGTAAGGTTGGAATGGACCTCAAGGATCACCCAGTTCCAACCCCCTACCATAGGCAGGGACACCTCCCACTAGCACAGCTCACTCAAGGCCTCCTCCAACCTGGCCTTCAACACCTCCAGGGAGGGAGCAGCCACAACCTCCCCGGGCAACCTGTGCCAGTGTCTCACCACCCTCACTGCAAACAACTTCCTCCTGACATCCAGTTTCAATCTCCCCTCTGCCACTTCAAGTGCTTGGGCTGCTCTTTAGTTAAAATAGCTTTGAGATTTGGACTTAAAACAGATACATTTTCATTGTGTGGGAATTTTGTGGCGTGGGGTTGCAAATCTGTGTCGTTTGTCTGTGGAATGGAAAGTTACTGGGTTTGAAAGCTTTTCAAGTACATCTCTTGATTTATTTTAGTGATTGGCAGTTGTCCTTAAGACTGTGTGAGTGAGAGAATCCAGATAGTTTGGGTCCTTGCAGCAGGAACAGTGCAGATGGGGTTTTGAAAATTTTACAAGAGTGATACATTTAGTTCAGAATTGTAATGAAATGAAAGAGGTTCTCTCAACACTTAATATTTATACTGATGAGCTATTATCAAAATGAGTCCTATTTTATGTTATAGCATTGACATAATTTTTGCCACTGTAAAATGTACATTATGAGGAGGGAATCACTTATCCAAGTCTCACCATGGTAACATTTTTTGCAGTTTGGGCATAACTGGGGGCTTGTCCTAGCTCTATATGGACAGACCCTCTAACGAAGTCAGTAGGGATTTAAGCAAATGAGAGTTGCATTTCTGTGTCATCAATTGTGTTATAGGGACCAGAGTAACTTAGACACATGGAAAGTTAAGTTGTTTGTTGAAGTGTTATGGGCTTTTTGACAGTGTGTGTTGACGATGACAATATTATCAAACCAAGAGACATGACAGTTTCTGATGGCTACTAACTACAGCAGTAACATCATTTTCAGGGGGCTTTATGAGGCATTGCAACACACCTATAAAAGCATCAGTAAAATAGGAAGGCTTTGCTGTCTGAAAAGGTCCTACTTTGTCATGTTTTTTGAAGTCCCTGCACGTTTCATAAATTTACTTCCATTCTTTACTTATGTGTGTGTTGTGCTAGATTTGACTCTCCCTCTGTTGTATAAACTGAACGGGAAAATTCACTGTTAGCTATTTCCTTTCATATTTTTTCTTACTCTTCCTTACTCATAGAATCATAGAATGGTAAGGTTGGAAGGGACCTCAAGGATCACCTACTTCCAACCCCCTGCCATAGGCAGGGACACCTCCCACTAGCACAGGTCACTCAAGGCCTCCTCCAACACGGCCTTGAACACCTCCAGGGAGGGAGCAGCCACAACCTCCCTGGGCAACCTGTGCTAGTGCCTCACCACCCTCACTGTAAACTACTTCCTCCTAACATCCACTTTCAATCTCCCCTCTGCCAGTTCAAACCCATTGCCCCTTGTCCTGTCATTGCCAGACCTTGTCAATAGTCCCTCCACAGCCTTCCTGTAGCCCCCTTCAAATACTGGAAGGCTACTCTAAGGTCTCCTGGAAGCCTTCTCTTCTGCAGGCTGCAGAGTCCCAACTCTCTCAGCCTGTCCTCATAGCAGAGCTGCTACAGCCCTCTGATCATCCTTGTGGCCTCCTCTGGACCCCCTCCAACACTTCCATGTCCTTCCTGTGCTGGGGGCTTCAGAACTCAAAATGTCCTCTAGCATGTCTTGACAGTATTCCTCTGCTTGCCATTCTCATCTCACTCCATATGAAGGCATTTTGTCTTCTGCATGAGCCACTGTAGAACCTATTACTTAATTCTGTATCCTTTCAGTAACTTCGTGTAGTCATCAAGGAACTTGTAAAGAATGTATTGACTTTTAGGGACAAACTTGCTTCTTGTGGCATTTCCTTTAATTCATTCTTGGTTCTACTTTGTAGAACATCCTGTGATCACAGCAAGTGAATGGACCCAGCTGAAGTCGTGAATCATAATCAACATTTGCATACAAGGAATGAGGGATGCTGAGGTTTTGTTGCTTTCCATATGTGACAAAGCAGAAGTGTGCAGGAGCACAGCACCTATTGCCTGTTTGATAATCCTGAGCTTTTACTGTTGGACAGTCTTTTAGTCCTTTCTAGTATACATTGTGATGATTAGACTCTTGTAAACTGTCAATGTTTTGGGAGAAAAAAAATATGGAGGGACTATTTTACAATATTTTCTGTTCCTTTTCATGGAATTAAATATTAATATCTTGAATACGAACATTTTTTCCTGTATGTCACTTAACTGAAAATGAGTCATCTGAGCAAAATGGTGAGTGTCAGCAGTGCTGATCAACAACATTCCTGCTTACCTTCTTGCTGATTCAAGTCAGAGAGCATTTCATTCAAATAAACAGACAATTAAAAAAATAACTGTGACACATTAGAGGCAAGAAGAGTAAAATTCCATTCAAAGATTTCTTTGCTAAGCACACTTCACATGAGACTCAGGTACAAGGAAGCGAATTCAGCATCCAGTGCTGGCCTTATGCCAACGCTGGAAGATTTGACACTTAGGGTTGTGTGCTGAAGTTGACTTTTCTTTCTGGATCTTGAAAGAAGAAAATCATTAGACCTCCCCCTGCTTCAGTGCTAGAAGCACAGCATTAGCAAAAATTATTTCCTATTTGAGCTCAACACAGCAACAAGCTCAAACATCAAGTCTTGAAAAAAAAAAAAAATAGTTTCTATATTAGGATGTAGTCAATAAGCTGCTTCTTAACCCATGCTTCATTATCTTCCCAAGTGACCTGCAAATATTGTAAGAAATATATTTTCTCTTACCTAAATCCTGAAGAGAAGGAGATGTTATTGAGTGGTTTTGGTTTGCTTCAGTCCTAGTGCTAGTTGCTAGATTTCAGAGTTTCAAACAAGGCAAGAAGCTACATGAAATCTATTGACTTTTTGAAGCCTAAGGCCATTCCTGGTGTCTTGAGTTAGTTTGTAAGAGCAGATAAGTTATTAATTAACAAAAAAAAAAGTATATATATTTTTTTAATATATATATATATATATTAATTGCCTGTAGAAAATATTTTTAACACCAACTTTACTCAAAAACATCAGCCCAAGACTAATGGGATACTTCTGTGGGACAGAATCTGTCCTTGCATTTGTAGCGTGGGTTTCAGTACACCTAGAGATGTGATTGTGTTCCCTATGGGGATCCAAACAGCTAATACAAAGCAAACATGAGGAGTTATTATCTACATGTTGACATTATGTATTTTACATCTACAGTAAGTGCCACCACTCAGATGCCAAACCTGTGCTTAACATTGTGCCAATTGGCCTCCTTGCTGATAAACCTTGACAGTATATTGTTCTCTTGTCAAGGGGCATTATCCTAGCAATTCAGCAAAAATTTTTCTTCATTTGGACAGTGCATCTTTCAGACATTCCCTTCTTCTATTGATTTGTTTTCTCCTGTCCCTTTCTCCTTCTTTTGTTTTCTTATCATAGCTTCAGGTTATTAAGTGCAAAGTATTGATGGGAATGGATGGTTTTGGTCGATGGAGAGCTAATGCATCCCTAATCCCACCATTGTTACAGAGTTATGCTTTACTCCGGTTCCTGATGGGGGGAAAGGTGCAAAGCTCTTGATCCTAGTTTTATTTGTCACAAACCCATCCATCAATCAAGCACGAGCATGTCTGAATGCTGAATGACATGTGGGTCTCAGCTGAAAAAATTCGATAACACTGTATTGTCAGGTTGCTCACTCTTTTTTTTTTTTTTTTCTTTTTCTTTGATAAGAAATACATTTGACTGAAATAGATAAGCATGCAACTACTAAAGACTTGAAGAGAGAGAGTGACATACATGGCACCAGAGGTTGTCAATCTTTGGTATTAATGTTAATGATACTTTATGAGTAAATAAATAGAAAGGGGAAAAAAAAAAGAAAAAAAAAAAAAGCTCTAGACCTGCAACATGCTTAAATCCTAGAAGTTGTTTTTTTTTTTATCAAGTTGGAAGTTCAGATTTTTAATCTGGCCATATATTATAGCCTACCACCCAAGTCCAAATGCTAACAGAATATATGACTGAAGTTAGATAATTTTTTTTTTAATTATTTTGGTGAATATATATCAGATGTTGATGCATAGATTATTTTCATATATGTAGAGAAATCTGCCCACTATTTCTGGAAGAAGCATGCAGAGATATAGCTCTGTGTAAATATTATGCTTCTAGGACCTGAAAACATTTTAAACACGTAGTGGTTGTACATACAAATGGATGTTTTATGCTGTGCAGACGTGTATGTATGCATATCATGTCATGTCCTTCCAAATTTCAATTGCCTTCTCAAACATCAGTGCCCCTTTTTGCTACTTATTAGTGTGATATACACTAATACACCGTTGTAGGCTTGTCCCCTTACTTCCGTACTGTTTTCTACTCCTACTCAAGATAATCGCATTTAGGAGCTGTTAAAATGTTGCAAGGTTCCATCTGCACACTGCATGTTTGGAAAAAAAAATAACAGACAGATAAGAACAATTTAGAGAATCCTTCTCCTCTTCTTGCCATAAAAGTAGACATTTTAGAATGGAAGAACCACATTAAATGACCTAAAAAAAAAATCCATCAACAAAGGTAACAAAAAGGCAACCCAAATCAGAGGCTCTAAGATAAACATGATGTAGCCCCAAGTACTAGCACACTCTATGAGTAAGGTATTTTTTCTCTGCTCTGTGACTAGGGGCTACAAAACTGCAAAAATCAATGTGGGAGTGCTTTAGATTTGTTGGGTAAATTACATGTGCTTGGCTGCTCTATTGTATCTGGCCCATATTCTACACCAACTACTTTTAGATGGAACTGTCACATAATACATATACTCAGTATTGATTTTTATAGATTTAACAGAGCTTGAACTGAACTCTGTGGTAAGCAAAGAAAAACTTAAGAAGGGCAGCTTCTCGAAATTGGGGTGAGCACATAAATCTAGAAATACTTTTTGTGCTATGTACTAATGTTTGTGCCTTGGAATCTCCTGGCCCAATGTTAATTTGGTGTGGGTAAAATCCACATGAAGTAATTGAAAACTCCCGACATGTAATATTTCTTGGTTTGTCTTCAAATCATTTTGATGGTAAATTGATGATATTCTGTGTTGGTTTTTATTTGTACCAAGAGCAAACAAACACAGAATTCTCAAAAAAATTTTAACAGACTGTTTGAATACCAAATGGTGCCAGATGAGATCCAAAACACCTCTGCTAGCACTTTGGAGCCTCAATATGTATCCACAAACATCAGACCTATTTCAGTGCATGCAATAAAGATCATGCAGGACAACAAAGTCTACATTTAGGTGATCTCACTTCAAGTTGTGTATAGCTTCTTACTTAAAAACCAAAATTGGGACACACATTGATTCAAATGTCTAAAAATGACAGATGGAACTAGCATTGTTAGTTATCAAATATGAGATAATCACTTGTAAACAATTTGCTAGGTTGCAGGTCACAAGCTATTGTGATAGGACTGATAATGTTGCTTAATAAACCTGAAGAAGGCTACTTTTTTTTTTTTTTGAGGGAAAATGAAGGTTTGTTTTTTTAATTTTTTTTTTTTTAACTTTAAAATCCAAANNTTTTAATTTTTTTTTTCTTAACTTTAAAATCCAAAGTAGGGTTGCAAATGTTTCACAGAAAATAATGAAGGAAGTTGAGATCAGGGTAGACTTTTGAGCTGTGAAATTCAAGTGTTTCATTTAGTGGAGGCAATTTTGCCTATCTCCAGTAGCTCTGGCCTTTTTCTATACTGCTTCCTGTTCTGATAATATTTTTGGATTGGGAGCATAAATACTATTTCAAATTAGATTAGAAAAACAAAAAGGATGTAAATCTTAATGCTTCAAGGCATGCATTATCTACCAACAACTCTCAGATCAATTCTTTCTTTCTACAGCAATACAAACAGAGTGTAATAGTCTTTAATGGCCAAGTTTGGAAGGGACCTCAAGGATCATCCAGTTCCAACCCCCTGCCATAGGCAGGGACACCTCCCACTAGCACAGGTCACTCAAGGCCTCCTCCAACCTGGCCTTCAACACTTCCAGGGAGGGAGCAGCCACAACCTCCCTGGGCAACCTGTGCCAGTGTCTCACCACCCTCACTGCAAACAACTTCCTCCTGACATCCAGTTTCAATCTCCCCTCTGCCAGTTCAAACCCATTGCCCCTCATCCTGTCATTACAAGACCTTGTCAATAGACCCTTCCCAGCCTTCCTGTAGGCCCCCTTCAGATAGCGGAAGGCTACTGTAAGTTGTCCTGGAAGCCTTCCCTTCTCCAGGCTGCAGAGCCCAAACTTTCTCAGCCTGTCCTCATAGCAGAGCTGCTCTGTTTATTTGCCTTCATTATATTTGTGAAGACTGTATTACTAATGATATGTGTTTAATCATGCTTTTAAGTACTGGTCTGCTGAGTCATTTGCCATCAGACAGGAGCTGCTGTAATCTGTAAAGAAACACAGTTACAATCACTTTAAAATTGGCTCTTTCTGGCTTCGCATCCATCCAGCCACCAGTGCCACTGAAATCCTGCCTGCACTAAAGTTGTGGCTTAGCCTGCACTTAGCTGCACTGCTTGTAAGGCGGTTAGAGGGAAAACACATGGTGAGTGGGTCCTGTAGTGCAGGGCTCCTGGTCACTGCAGCAATGAGGGGTGCAGAACATGCATTTAAAGGAAGGAGATTAAATGGGTCTTAAGTTCCAAGGGAATGATTTCACACAATCAGCATTGCTCCTTGTTCCTCACCTCTACCCTGACCTACTGGCACATGATCCACATGGGGCTCAAACTGCAATGTCACTGACATTTCAGCTAGTCTGCCTCCTTACAGCTTTGAGTGTGGGGAGGATGGGCAGCATGTGGTCCTTGGGTTACACTCACCCTTGCCATCACCCAGCTGGAACCATCTGCAATTCAGAATCCTGCTTTTAAACTTTCTAAATTTCTTTTTTATCTTTCTATATTTAAAAATTGCAGGATGTGTCCTCAGCTAGTGTTAACGGACATCATTCCAATAATGCTCTTGTTAGGACAGCAGTTTCCACTAACGAATATCCAGTATTGTATCTCTGCTAGCAGTCAGATGTGGTAATCAGAGCAGTCAGCCTCTAGAGTATAGCACAGCCTTCTCAGGGGTCCTCCGGTTTAAAACTTTGCCTCTTGGTCTGTCAATGCTTGATTTTATTATTCTGAGGGCATTTTGATAACCCTTCTGTGTTTGGGTCTTCATGGAGAGAAGGTCTGACTAAATAATGAGGGTACTTTCTCTTTTATCTTTAGAGGGAGGATTTACTTATTACTGCTGATAATACGGGTCAGATTTTTCAAAGGTGTTTTAACTTCACCTCCATGTTTGTACTGCATAAACACTTGCAATTACCTTTGTATCCAGTCACTTCTACAGATGAGCATTTACCATTATTTTGCTATGGGAGTGATTCTTGTGCATGTACTCTTCTGTCTTGTTTCTATAGATAAATATACACAGGCACAAGTGGGTGTCATGCTTTTATATGGCTTTTTTGCAATGCTAAGTGTTAAGGGGACAGGATAGGAACACCATTTTCATCCTCAAGACACCCAGTGAGCTTGTTTTGTACATTGAAGAGAAAAAAAAAAAAAAAAAAAAAAAANAAAGAACTGTGAATTCAAGCTTTTACCTTTTCCTTTAATTTTGTACTCTGTCTTGCGTGGCAAGAGGCTGTGAAGGATCTATGATTGTATGTGAAATTTGCATGTGAAATTCTATATCCTATAACCTAACACTATCTGCTATACTACCTAGCAGTGTGGATCCCTCATTTCTATGAAATATAAATTAGTCATACGAAAAGGAACTATAACTTTCATAAAAGCAGTGTGGCTCTGTTCCTTAAACAATAAAACTACCTACAGAAACAGTGGTTAATTATCTCCTTTAAACAGAAAAAAATGTGTGCAAATAGAGGGTCATCAAACAAAACTGCACTTTATGTTGCAGAGTTTGATTCTATGTGTGTAGTTTTAACCATTTAACTTCTGACTGCCGTCTGCCTGACTGGAAGCCAGTGAAGAAGATGCTCTTTTGTGCCTTGATAGCAGCTGTGCCATATTTTCAGTTTACTCTTAGGTGCTACAATAGTCTCTTACAGTATGCTCGGATGCAAATCAACTGCTGAAGTGAATGACAATAATATTGTTGACATCCAGTATATATTAGAAGTCAGCACAAGTGTTGTGTTGGTCTACGTCTAGTGGATGTCCAGGACCACTCAAGAGGTTAAGGGGGTTGCTCATCAACTGGGAATGCAACTTGAGAAATGTAAAGCCCATGGAATTAGAAAGAAAGGGCAAAGCATCATACGATTTGTCTGTTTAAGTGTCATATGGCATCTCTTTAAAATGTGTAGTACTGGGGGGAAAAAAGCTTCATACAAAATGTAAGAGATGCTTCATAGGGCCCTAAGGACCATCAGTTCAAAATGCTAGAGTATCCAGACAGCCTCTTCTGGATCTCAAGGAATAAATGATGTCAACCTACAGAAAATGATGTATGCAGTGCTACTTGTTAGCTTGACACATGTCCCAGAGTGGAATGATCAGCGCGGTGCTGTTGCGTGACTGCTACATGTGTATGTTGCACTGTACAGCTGTAGCTGTTGTACAACTGTACAATGCTGCTGAGTTAGCAGGAGTGTTAATCCTTTGCTGTAGTCTACAGCTGAGGTGACGAGTTGTAGTATCTCCCTAGTGGCTTGCTACGAAGAGAGGTTACTAAGATCAATTACTGTTTTCTAAGACGGCGTCGAACGCAATTCTAGCGATTCTAGGTGTGTGTCATCACTTTACATCTTCGTGCTAGGGTGGTGAGGTTTTATTTCTAACGAAAGTAATTGCTGGTCTGCACACTTGCAGCTCTGGCAGATCTTGTACTCTTCTTGGTGCTCTTCAGACAGACACTAGTCACCTACAATTGAACATTGCTCTCTGGATCTCACATGTCTCAGGGGCACAAGACAGGATCCTTACTTTGGGACTCTCTAGAGCAGTAGGATGTCTACTGATTAATCCTATGTCTGATGCCTTGCTTGTGAGTTGGGGTAGCATGGTTTAAACTGTTTCTAAGTCTTTCTGGTACAAGCTCTTCAGTCTGCATTTCCTCTTGATCATAGAATCATAGAATGGTAAGGTTGGAAGGGATCTCAAGAATCATCCAGTTCCAACCCCCTGCCATAGGCAGGGACACCTCCCACTAGCACAGCTCACTCAAGGCCTCCTCCAACCTGACCTTGAACACCTCCAGGGAGGGAACAGCCACAACCTCCCTGGGCAACCTGTGCCAGTGTCTCACCACCCTCACTGCAAACAACTTCCTCCTAACAGCCACTTTCAATCTCCCCTCTGCCAGTTCAAACCCATTGCCCCTTGTCCTGGCATTACAAGACCTTGTCAATAGTCCCTCCCCAGCCTTCCTGTAGGCCCCCTTCAGATCCTGGAAGGCTACTCTAAGGTCTCCTGGAAGCCTTCTCCAGGCTGAGGAGCCCAAACTCTCTCAGCCTGTCCTCTTAGGAGAGCCGCTGCAGCCCTCTGAGCATCTTTGTGGTCTCCTCTGGACCCACTCCAACAGTTCCATGTCCTTCCTGTGCTGGGGGCTCCATGCCTTTATTTGAGATTCTGCCAGTACAGCAAGGAAAGATACATCTCATAGTTTGCAAATGTATATACATTCACTTCATACTTAAGACACAGGCAAGCCACTGCTAGCCAGCATTTCAGCACTTTGGTGGGCCCAGACGTGACTTGAACAAAATAAATATTAGATATTCATATGTACACATATACTCAAGCAGATATATATATTTATAATGGTTTTCCCCTGAACCAGTTCAACTGAATTCTGCACATATATGTAAAACAGGAAAAAAAGTAGGTTCTAATATTAAAGTATAGTTACAAACAAAAAAAATTTATTTTTTTTTTTAAATAGGAGGAAAGTCATTACTTGGTCTGGATTTTTCAAGTATCTCTGAAGTATAAATTTCCCTGCAGTAGTAAAAGAGTTATTTCTTTGTTTAGCACTTGCAAAAAAAAAAAAAAAAAAAAAAAAAAAAGAAAACTATCAATTATTGTAATTTTTTTTTTAATACCACTGAATTTTTAAAAAATATTTGTTTGTGGACCCATGTTCTGCATCTTTTATTTTTGCTAATCTGGCAGTGATTCTTGGAAGGGAAAAACAGCTCCAAAAAGGATCTGGAGTTGGTCCCCTTACAGCCATAACACTTCAAATACGATATAAAAACTCATGGAATGAGCATTAACTAAGAGATTAAATTGTTCCATCAACCTGAAGCCCCTGAAAGCTATTCATTTTCCACTCTTTATTCTCATGTAAGTCCCAGTAATGTCCATGAGAGCAACTTGCACTCTCAAAGCAAAAATCCACCCAGAGGCAACAATTCATGATGAAAAGAAGGGAAAAAAGAAAAAGAAGGGGAAAAAAAAAAAAAAAAGAAAAAAAAAA
>VWZE01026290.1:37324-61523 GCA_013396675.1 Eubucco bourcierii
AATTAAAAGGAAAATTAAGGAGGGGGGGGGGGGGGGGGAAGAGTGTAAGGAACTGAAAATTATGATAGGTCTTCTGAAATTGAACATTTTAATGGCAATAGGATGAGGAGAAGCTATATATTGCAAAGGACTTTTCATACTGAGCTTTTTTTTTCCCCATAACTGGAACATCCTAAATGATATAATGGTATTTAGTATATGAGATTGGATTATTAGCAAAAAGAAATGTAGGAAATGGACACGAAATGACAAATTTCAGTCATTTGGCATCAGAGGAGCAGTACTAACAATACAAATTGACTCACCAAGGCTCCAGTCCAGCAGCTACCAATGTGCTTAAATTCACATTAGTGATTTTTTTTTCCCCCCTGTGGAACTATTTATAAACATTATACTGGGCAGGCTTCTAGAATTTTACAATACTGAGGCTAAATTAGTCTTCCATTAAATCCTGTATAGTACTACAACAGGTTTTTAAGGGAATCTCAATTACTTAAAAAAATAGAATTAACAGCACAGTATTCTTTTGCCTTTGGTAAAAAATACCCTGGACGTTGTCACTGTGCCCTCAGTAGCAGTGAGGGCTGACAACACTCCTGCATTGTGCATGTACAATACAAATGATGGATAAAATCAAAGGCAGAGGAGTTGTATCACTGTCATTTGATGATAAACTAACATAAGTTCAGTCTTACCTGGAGACCTTCGGTCATTTAACTCTATTCTGTCCCCACAAGGTGCAATATTTAAAAGAATAAATCAGATACTTGAGAGATACAGGCTCATATGGATAGATGAGTTGAGGAGCCTAAGGGTCTTTGATTTCCCTGTGTCTTTGTGGGTCTGGACTGTAATACTGACTATCACCACTTACTGAAAATAGTGCAGAAGATGCCTCTTCACTAACTATTTTATTATCCCTAAATGCATACTGTGAGGAAGAAAAGACAAGATAAATCCCCATGGGACTCACCATGGAAACACTGATCCTGAGGGGAAAAAGCCACTCAAGATCAGTGCTGTCCACTCTACACAAATACAGAACTGTTCTGGTGTATTGTATGGAAAAACGTTTGTAGGTCTAAGAGTCGTATGTGCAAGTATCTGACCATCAGCCACCGACAGGCTGAATGTAGCCATTAACTAATTAGCAACAGAATCTGCATAGCCTACAACTCTCAACCACTTTTATGAATAAACTGATGGTCCTCCAAATATTTACAAATTAATTAATTAAGAGATGATAGGACTCTACAGATAACCAAATTAAACTAAGCATTTTTAGTAATTAAGACATTTCACCTCTATGATTATTCACCTGTTCTACAAGGGAGATTACTTTGGTCTGGTTCGATGGAAAAAAATCATGATCTATAACTATTATTTTTTTTCCCTTGCTCTTTATGTTCATTTTTATCTCTTGACTGTGCTGGTCTATGTAGTGTATACAAAAAAATGATGCATTGTCTTGTTAGTGATTGGCTCCTTAGGCAGAACTTGTAAACATTTAGAGCATTTAAAATTCTTCATCTGACTGCTACCGTCTAATTTTGACTTATAGCCACAACATATTTCTCTTGTCTTTGGTAATTAATAGAAAATAATTTGATAGGTAATTAAAAGATAGGTAATTAAATAAAAAATAGGTAATAAAAGAAAAAAAAATTAAAAGGTAATATCTGTGTTGCCCAGGTACTATTAGAGCAGGAACTATGAGCCTTTAAAGAAACACGAAATACCTTATTCTGTGTTTAGAGCTGATTGTATTATTTGATGGTTGTGGCCTTGAAGCATTTTGATTTCATCTTAGAAAACAGGACTAATCTGGATGAATTCCAGCTGAAGCTACAGGAATTGAAGAATTAAGCTACAGAACATAATGAAATGATTCAGTCCCATGCAATCTGATGAGCATCACTGTGTGTAATGGGGGTACATGTGCGGTTGTATCTGAAGCCGGTTGTATACCATTGATTACAAAAGTACCTTTTACACATAGTGTAAGATAATTACTTTGAATGAAAAGCAGGCTATTTTAAAGCATTTATTTTAATAAATACATTTAGCACTAGTTTTCTGTATGTGGGTATATTGTTAGTGGGTAGTATTCAAGGCTAAAGCCCTTACCTTTGTGCTGATGCTGAAAACTATCAATTATAAAACACCTAACAATGTTCTACCAATGAGTACTCTCTGTTAGCGGCGCATTCCTATTCCTCTTTTAAAAGACAGATATTGCTGCATGCAGCAGCACTGAGACTGGGGTACCATTGTTAGGGCTGATTAAGGGGAGGAGGAACTGTTCAAATTTTAGGGTTCTTTTCTTATCAGACATCTATTGAACTGAATAGCATTTTGTTTTATATCACACTTTTTGTGACCTAGGTATCTCAGAGCTCTTTACAAAACATTCTGTTTCAATAATAAATATTACTGGTATAGAGAATGTGTAGGCATCTATTATGTGATCCACAGTAGCTAGTGTACTTTTTGGCATTTGAACAATGCATTTAGGTAATAGGGTGATAGGAATATATAAGATAGTTTTATTTCTGAGTGGTCAAATAAATGTTAAGAATCTTAGTGCTAAAACCAAAAGTAGGAGGAAAATGTTTATCCTGCAGCTTGTAATTTGGTAACATCTGCTTAGCGTCCACCTGGATAGAGAGTTGGGGTAGGCAAGAAAAGTCAGAGAGTTAATTGTTCAGTGGAAGGATGGAGCTCTGGAAAGAAGTGGTCCCAGCCTGCAAACCTTTCACAAGCAGGTTAGGACCACGGTAGAAATTATCCTCGTCAATGTCTTTGTTAGAGTGGTGAACCTCAAACTCTGTGGACAAGTCCACAATTTCAGCTAATTTTGACTCTGCGTGAGGAGAAAAAAGAAGGAGCAGGGAACAGGCAAGGGGAAAAATAAGAAACCGTGACAGTAAGGTTTCTATGCATCTCCTTGCAAAGTTTCTGGATCAATCTCAAACTGTGCTGGTGCAGAGTACAGTACTGCCTTGCGGGAAGAGTTGATGAAAAAAAAATGTGCATCTGGAACTCAGCCACCACAGTTCTCAGGCTAGCAGAGTGGAAACCAGGGGAGATGGCTGAATTAATAAAAATCTTGTCTAGTTCCAAATTGCATAGATTGTCCTGAGTGTGAGCTTTCTCACAGGCACAGATACAACAAGCTTAGAGCTACAGGGATGCCTTTCTTTGACTGTGCACCCAAATGCACTTTCATTTCTCTAGATTTCTGGCTATCTGCACCCTAGCTATCTTTTCCTGTAGTCAAGGTCTCTCTCTCTTCTTTCTCAACCTCCATCTGCTCTTATCTCCCTTTCAACTCTTCTCTGGCCCCCCTCCTTCAACCTGGACAACACTGCACCTCTTTTCAAAGCCTTTATTTTTAGAAGGAGAAAAAAACAAAAAAAAAAAAAAAAACAAACAAAAAAAAAACCCATGAAATCTGAATGACTTCAAAACCATATTCTGGTGCTTTCTCTTGCTTCTCAGTTCACTATTGTTGTTCAGGCAATGTATAGAGCACTATACCTAGTAATTGGGTATTATCTTCTGGACTGTAGTTCAGGCACTAAAAATAGCATATTAGTGACCACTTTGTTCCATGTATCTTCTTTATTAAAAAGAACTAACAGTACTTTTTCAGGTTTTCCATGTTGGAACATTAGCTTCTAGCAGAGGTGTTATTCTTTTTGAGGTGAAAGCAAAGTATGAGGTAGATATGATAGTAGTTTTCATGTAATATTGTAAAACTCATTGCCGCACGAATATTTTGTGTCGCCAGGCACATACTTGCAAGTTCAAACTGGCATGGTCTCTACTGCTGTTGTTTGACAGCATTGCTTTATTGCTCTACCGTTATTTCTCTTGTGCACTAAAAGACTGTGTAAGGCACAGATGAAAATCACTCTCATTAAGACAACCACTGAGTGGACTGCTGTTAGCAAAGGTAGCTGATGATTTTGATTTTCAGATAGCAACATCTCACAAGAGCCTGATTATCACAAATTATAAGCAACTGCCCTCTGTATATCATGCTCATATAAAATGTTATCACCTAGACCTCCAAAGCTGAGGAAACTAAAATACCTGGTCACTTGTTGAAATCTTCTCTGTGATGTCCATAAACAGGTAGATGAACTTCAGGACAGGAGAGTGGTTTCTGTCTCTTGATACATAAAAGGATCAAATGTGATTCTGAATAGACAACTTTCAGACCTGTTTGTTTGGAGCATCTCTTCCCATGTATCCCTTTCTGTTCTGTTCAGTTATTGAGGAACTCCTGGAATATGCTTTTATTTCTGCAAGTTCTACAGGTTATTACCCTACTTGCTTCATCATCAGCTGTTGAGGTCGAGCTCCTGTGCATCACTGTAAGGTGATCTATTTTTCTTCCTGCAGATGTTGAGGAGAAGGATGACCAGCTGACAGTAAAATTGCTTGGTACTGATGAGCCCTTGGCTTTGTTACTGTGGTAAAACATACATCATTTGACAGCTGCTTTTGCATGGAAAAAAACATAGATGATTAACGGTTTTCTATCTTTTCTTGCTACTGATCTTCTTTGCTTATGACAGATGAGATTCAGATGTCTTTTTTTTAAGAGACAGAGAGAGAAAGGAAGAATATTTAAACTTGTTCTCACCTAAGTCTTTTATGTTATCCTAAGGACCTTATTCGTAGTAGAGATTTTTCTGAATTTCAGCTCTCCTAAAATGATCAGATCTGTCATTCAGCTTGAAAAGGGAATGTATTTTTTTTTTTCCCTTCTGGATTTTTTTTTTTTTCCAGAAGGGTATAATGCTAATTTTACTTATTCAGAAATTAAAATAGCAAACAGTTTATATGAGGTGTTGATAATTACCTATATTACTGTAATGCTGTGACAGATGTTGGCAAAAAGAGGCAGAAAATGCCTACAGCTGTGCACTCCATGACATCCAGTTTATACTCAGACAGAAGGCTAACAGATGTTCTGAACTGTCACTTTGCCTAAATGTTTTTTTTTTTTTTTAAGTCTAAGGACCTGCTTTATAATTCACTAGGGCCTCATTTGGTTTCACAGAGGTCCTCAGAATTCCCATCTGTGACAATTAATGACTTTTATAAATCAACCTCTGTCCTTATTAGCCCTCTGCAAGTAGATATTGTGTATCTGTATACTCCTGAGACCAGTCTTTTTTGTGACCTAGTTATTAATTTCTTCAACTCATATACAACATAACTGTTGTTTTGAGCAAAAAGAGAATTGAATGACATCAATATAGGCAGAGCAACAGAGTTGAAAGTTTGCTGGTGTGAATTTGACTGACCTCAGAATACCTATGCTAAAATATTCTTCCCAAATGCTGTAGTCATTTCTAAGGTGGGCCTAAAATGCTGACAACTTCAAACTACCTGTTCTCCCAAAGGAAAATACCAGTCTTGGTGGTATCAAAATATAGCACTTAAACAAGAATATTCAACTGCTAGAGATACTCCTATTCCTAGAGAATATTCTTACTGCAAAACAATTTAAGGGATACTTTAAAATCAAAATCAAGTTTCATGTGCTAAATTGTTCTCCTTAATGTCCAAATGGAGCTGTTATTAAAGTGAGATGTATGTAGTGTGTACGAACTGGCATTTGAAACAGCCTTCAGTCTTCAGGCTCCACCCAAATTTTTCCAGCATACCTTTAGATAAGCAAAAAAATGTTTCTAATGTAAAGCAACTTCATATTTTATTGATAGTTGCTACTTCTTTTTAAAAGCTGGATTCCTGTTGTACAGTAGTCTAATAGTTTAAACATTGTGCTAACATAATCAGTGTTTGGCCTCTTCTGTTCCCCAATCCTATATAGAAGCAGAACTCCAAATTGTACATCTTTCTGGGTTTGTTTCTAAATTACTCCCCACACTTAATTACGAGGATGAGAGGGATGCCTTATTCCTCTTTGTTATAGGCTAAGCTCTCAGTAATCCCAAACAAAAGAGCCAGTTCTGGAAGATATAGGATTTGCTAGCAGGATTATGGTCTCATAGATAATGATGTGCAGTCAGCAGAAGCGAAGCTTTATTTTAATTCAAATAAGCTAGTAAACAAACCACTGACAAGTCTGCTGGTGAGAGTAACTGGCTTCTGTTGCCACATTGGCAGCTAAATTATAGAAAATCTATTATACCCTGTTCATCATATGTTTAATTTAATACAGATAGAAATTAAACTATCCACAGCGCCCATTAAAATAACAATACGTATTTTTTAAATGTATGAATGTGGTAAGATGCATTCCCCTGACCTTCAGAAGAGGAATGCTGATTTGGGAGACTAGAGCAAAACACATGCTATAGTCAACAGATTCTCTTCAACAACAACAGCAGTGATTTGTAAACCCCAAAATATTAATAGTACAGTTTTGTAACAGATAATGAGGTTAATTGGGGTGCTCTACTTTCTAAGCATCTGCTCTTACACACTTCCCTCCCCCTAGGTTCCTAGGCCTTGGATTTGATAGAAGTGGTTAATATCTAATCCATTGTACACTTTTTAATTCAGTGCCAGCTACAGTATGAGGTTTTTGCCCTTTTCCTGCTGCAAGTAGCTATCCCTCATTTCTGCATATTCTCATGTTCTTACAAATAACCTGGATTTCCTGACCTGCCAGGAACCTTGGAATCACTAGCCATAACACTGGTGAAGGGTTTCAGATTATGCAGAGGGATTTCTGCTTAGGGCCTATGTTGCTCAGAGGAAGAAGTGCTGAGCACAATGTATAGTGGCCTACTACGAGCCAACATTATTATCTTGAGTTCTGTAATAGTTAGACTGAAAAGAGGTATTGGGTGGGAGGAAGAATAATAGGAGGCAAAGCCTGTGAGGATCTATCTAAATCTGGGCATTTCCAAACAAACTGAACTTTCCTCAGAAAGTCATTGCAGGTTACTGAGATCCGCAGATGTTACTGTGATGAGGCAGGAATGATAGATTGCTTGAAATCATACAGAAGCCTCAGGGGAAAAAAAAACAAAAAAGAAAAAAGAAAGAAAAGTAGCCTCCCCAAATTCACCCAATGTCTTAAGTGAATGAAGATCAGCAAAGTGCCAAGCAGCGAACAGCTCTCCAGGCTTCACTGGGAGCCTCCTTCACTGGGCACTCCCCTTTCCAGTTCCAGTCTATTAACATCAACAATAAGCATGTGATGAAAATGTTAAGTATTGAGAAGTGACCTGCCCATAGGTTGTGGATCATCACCTTACTCCATGGCAATATATTCAGAATTTAACTTTTAAAATTATGTTTCTTAACACCATTTAATATCGAAGAATACATGCAAACCCCATGTGCACATGTAGAACTATGTGTGAAGTGGGTCCCTGACTCCTACAAATGTGCATATGCACATATGTGCCAGCTGTTATCTTGTGTATTGTCGTAGCTACCCTGTACAGCATGTGCTTGAGTATAAGGCATGGGCACACTTATGCACATTGTCTACTTCTGCAATTGCTTTTGTGATTTGCCAAATCACTTTCAAAATCAATGCAGTTGCAAAGAAGGCTGCCATCTAAAGAACTGAGTATGTGAAGAGATCAAGTGCCAGAGATATTTGGACAAAATTCTTTACAGAATATTACTGACGCTACGCCTTCTGCATCCCAGAAGAAATTTATCCTATACCATGTGGACAGCTTTTAGTAAGGGTGTATTTGACACCACAGCAACTCATAGCAAAAATACTGCAGTAAAAATTGAGGTAATAAATTAGGTCTCAAGTGTCCCACAGTAATCATAGGGGAAAAAAAAAAAATTTAAAAAAGAGAACACTAAACAGTTGAAAAATCTCCAAACTTTGGAACATCTAAATCTCTTACATAGGTTTCCACACAGTGGAAATAACCTGCCTGCTATGCAAGCCTGCATCTCCTCCAGAACTGCTCTTCTAAACTGCAGGTTCTTTGCTTTTAAGACACTGGAATTTTTGCCATCACATCCCAGAGGTATGAAGGAAATAACGAAANTGCGGCTCTCAGTGTCTCACGAATATTGTTTTAAGTCTGCACAGTGACGGGAAACTTGTCTAGCCTTTCCGACCTATGGACAGCACGTCCTTGAGGGCAGCGCATTACCACTCACAAGTAGCTTTTTGATTAGGAAAGTCTGAACACTGTTAAGCTGAAAACGAAAGGATGAGAACTTCTGGGAAAAGTCTTTTTGGAAACCCCTTTCCTGGGAAGAAAGCCCCAGAGTAAAGGCGGGTGGTGAGTGATGGCTTCAGCGGGCCGCCCGGCTCTCCCTGTCCCTTTTCCTCCACGGAGCGGAACGTGAGCGCGGTGACTGCTCCCTGCTGCCCAGAGCCAGGCCGGCCAGGCACTGCCCTCTAGCCCCCACCTCCGGAGTTCTGCGGCGGGGACCCCTGGAGCTGCCCTACCCGTCCCCGTCCTGCTCGGCAGCCTTGGACGTGCTGTGGCTGGGGGCATCCTCCTCGTATTAAACTTTAACCCTCTTGTCAGCGAGACAGAATGCGAAACAAGGACTCGTCCAGCTGTGCGTGAACCTCCTCTCCTCCGCGAAAAATCAACCTGGGCGAGGCGGCGGAGCCCCGGGGCGGGGGAGCCAGGCGGAGGCTGTGGTGGAGCAACGGGTAGAGACTCCGAGTGTAGAATTGCTGGCGGGGTGAAAGAAATACCAGCAGTAGCCTGACTGTCTTCTTTAAAGCAGGGTCAGTGGTCTGTCCCGAATAGGAAGCCCGAAATTCAGAAATTATTAGTTTTCTGGGCACAACTGTGAGGCAAACATCTGCCCCTCCACGGCAGAACGGTTTTGGTAAGCACCCTGCTGCTCCTTTCTTTTTGGACATGCAACACAAGGATACAGGTGCATTTCCCAGAATTGAAATGTTCCGTTATTTTAACTATGCACCTGGGTGCAGGTCAGGTTTTTCCGAGCCTAAAATGACTTTTGTAAAAGTCGAAATCTAAGACATTCATCTTTCCCACCCGTGGATCCAATGCCCGTATTGGACCACAGTTCTCCATGGTCCAGGGCAAAAAACATGCACCTTGAGGTGCTCTTTTAACCTGTGGTTTGCTTATTCTCCGTTTTGGTTTGGGGTTTGCTTTTTTTTGGTTGTTGTTTGGTTTTTTACCTTTGTAGACAGTCTTAGAAATTGCTGCAGTGTTGGGAAGTTGCAGTCACCTGGTCCACGCACTGTTTATTTTGTTTCTGGTTATCTGCAAAAAAAAAGAGCTTTAAGCCAATTTCGTGCTCCAGGCTAAAAAGAGGGATTCGTATTTCCCTCCCAGATGCGTGGCGTTCTTGGAATCTCATTGTCAGCTTGCTGTAGGATGTTGCTGTAATTTGCCTGGCAACTCTCTCTAAGATTTGTATTCAGCAGTTAAGAACGATGTAAAATTTCTGAGCCATCGGGATGTTTTGTCAGGAAAATTAAAAAATCATCTTTCCTTGATAAGTCAGTATGAAACTGTTCAGAGCCTGACTACCGTTTAACCCAAAAAAACCACCGTCGGTAGCAGAATGCGCGCATCCTGCTAATTCCTTTCCTTCCCTGCTCCTCTTCAGGAGGAGCGATACTTTCTTACGGAATTTTACCACTTTAGGAAAGTTCTTGCACGGTTTGCTGAACTTTCGTAGGTTTGGATCTTTCACGCCACTTCATATCACCATCACCACCACTCCGGCTTCCCTTTTAGCTGTAAAGCCGAAATGACAGGAGGTTGCTTGGACGTGGAGGTGAGCTCCGCCGCCCTCCCTGCAAGCCTTGTTGGCGTTTAGCCTGAGAGAAAAAGCTCCCCGGTGCGGGGACGGAGGTGCTGGCCGGGACCGCTGCGTGGGGCACGGTCGGCGGGGACACGGCCGTCGCCGCCCCGAGAGCGCTCCCCGCACCCTCCCCTCTCCGGCGGAGCGAGCTGGAGCGAAGATGTTTATCCTGAGATGGAAAATGGGTTGTTGAAAAACAAGCCATGTGCAAATAGTTTAATTTTCCGTTTTGATGCTTATCTTTGTCTCCCGAATTTCATCGGAAAGGCTTTAATTGGCGTGTGGGTAATAGTTCCTAAATAATCCCTTATTAGATGACTTCAGACGAGTTGTGAACCAATAACGTCTTAGTCCCAAAAGTGAAAGTAGAATTTGCAGGCGCAGGTCAGCTTTTGTCAAAGGGCTCATTTGAACATCTTTCAGTTTGCTGAAAAAGCTAATTAAAGAATGTTTGAAGGTTAAAGTCATTATTCTGTGCTGTTGTCGTGCTACAAGTGAGCCGAGTTTTGTGAAAACACAAAGGGCAGAAGTCACAGAGGTGGATTACTGTCAGTCCAGGCTACAGAGCCACAGAGAACTGTGGCATTAATTCCTATAGAAAGGTAGACAAACACAGCCCCTGACTAACAACTTTCCCGCAGAGCCCCATTGTCTAAGCACTTTCTTTAGCTTCGGGGCTCCCTTAGAGTTGCTACAGTTGTAACCAGATCCAGAACTAGGTAACGGGGCGCAAAACTATTGACCTGTGAAACAATTTCCAGCGCGAAAATAGCTGCGGCTCCTGGCGTTTCCCACTAATATTTATCCTCCCCCTCATCTTCCTTCCTTCCCCCCCCGTCGCCCGCCCTTCAAGTGGTGCTAATTTATTCATTACTTAGCGGAAAGTTAGCAGCGCGCAAGAACTCTGCGAGATACCGCACCACCTTTGGCGCTGGCTGCTCGGTGCGCTCCGCGATCTGCGGAGGGGTTAGAGCAGTAGCTTGGTTTGCGGGGAGGGCTTTAGAGAGTCTGAGGAACTATGCGGGCAGCTGCGCCGCGCAACAGACGCGCTGCGCGGGAACTGCGTGCCTCGGAGTATGCTGTGGTGAGCGGACATGCCGCGTGTCCCCACGCCGGGAAATCCCGTGGGCTAATCCCGATGACCGTTAGCACCGGTTTGCTCCTTTGTGTGTGCGTTTGCGTGGACAGCAGATTGCAAAACAACGCACACAAAGATAGGCGCGTACACTGCACAGCCGGGCTCTTCAGCCTCGCCTCTCCACCGCCTCTGAACTGGTTTGCCCCGCTCGTTCTGAAAGTCTAGGGTTTTAGGTCTGTCTACGACTGCAGATCTCCCCAAATTCAAAGAAACAGATGTTTGGGCTGATTAGGAATGGGGCGCGGGGGGAGGGGAGGACGGATCCATGCAGCTGCAACTCGAAGAAATATATTGATAAAATATTTCAGTGGCAATAAATACGCAGAGATCAGCTCGACCTTGCGAGGTCTTTATTTTAATTCCTCTCCCCCACCCCCACCCCCTACAAAAATCTTTATCAAACCTCTATTCTATGGCTTCAATAAACAGAACCCATTACCTCACGGCAGCTTTTGTTGGCCTGTATACAAGCGAGAACAAAATGGTTATTCAAGAGAACGCTTTCGATTTTTATTGTGTGTAGTATGCACAAAGAGCAGTGTTATTGTATTAAAAAGAACCATCTGTAGCAGAAACAATGGCATCAAATTATCTTTGAATACCCACTGCAAAAATATAAAGCTTTTTTATTATTCTTCTGCTGTACGGTGGGGGACAGAGAAGTGACTTTTTTGTTGTTGTGGGTGCATTCTTATAACACACACACACGAAATCAGCCATTTGGATTTTTAAGCCATAAACGATTTTTTCCGCTCTTGTTCCAGGGACAGCAGTTAAAAGCTAGGGCTAGGACTTGGAGAATGTGTAGGCAAACGGAAGGAGAGCCAGGGGAAGAAAAAACGAAATGGATTCATTCTCTGTCCTGGATGGAGGAGGAGAGGAGAAGAGAAGGGGACGTGCGAGATTCCTTCAACTGCCTCTGTCCGATGAAAAGTGCTCAGACCCCCGGGACTGAGCCGGGCTCAGGAGTCCTCGCGGACTTTCGCTTTAAGCTGCCAATCAAACCGCTCAGTAGCCACCACCCTGATCTGGCACCGACATGTAAGTAGCTGCAGCACAACTTTGACATTCACAGTTTTTCCCCCCTCCTCCCCCGTGACCTTTAAAATGATCTGGAAATGTAGCTCCCACCTACGACCCGCCGCTCTGAGCTCCGCAGTCTTAACCTCGGGGACTCGTGCACGGCTTTGGGCTCCGCTGAAACTGCGCGGTAGCGGATCGCGACCGTACCGCGGGGCAGAAGGGCTCCCTGTTCACAAGCTGCCTGTGCTCTGCCTGCCTGATGGTCTCTGCACGGGGAGAGTCGCCGGGATGGAGCGGAGCCGAGACGCTCCCCCGCTGCCCCGGGGTGCTTCAGACGGGACTGTTATTTTGGCGTTCCCCCGTGGGGTAAATGGCGGAGAGAGAGCGCAACACCTAGCTGCGCAGCGCGCATCCCGCTCTGCGGCAGGCGTTAAGCCATTTCACCGCTCTGAGTGACGCGATGTCGATTTCCTTTGCGGGAGGAGGCTCCGGCTGGGGGGGGCTCCGCGGGACCGTACGCGGGGTGAGGTGCAGCGGGCCGGGCGGGGGTTACCTGGGTGCGCAAGGGGCTCACATGAGCACCGAAGCACTGGCGCGGCGCCCGCGGCTGCTGCTCTCTGGCGCCCCCTGTCAGCTGCGCGCAGCCCGCACTCTCCCGCCGGCGCTCCATGCCCGCGCCGCAGGCTCCCAGCCCTCTCCTGGGCAAGAGAGGGGGACGCAGGCCCGGCCGGACTCCCGGGGTCCCGAGCGCTGAAAGAGGGGTTACACAGGTGGGGAGAAGCAGCGCTTCCCCGGACAAGGCATTGACTGGGAGAGGGGGCCGTGCCCGGGGAAGCTGAGAATAAATCAATACATTTAACTGCCTTGGTCTAAGCCGCACGGCAATTCGGGTTGGGAAAAGATCGATTTTGACATTTTTGGCTCATTATAATACCATTGAAAGGGAAGCTCTTTTTAGCTACATTTAGCAAAATTGAGGTTGGATTTTTTTCACCCCTCTTTCCCTCCTCCTCCTCCTTCCCCCCCCCCCCTTTTTTTTTTTTTTTTTTTTTTTTTTTTTTTATTTTTTTTATNCTCCTTCCCCCCCCCTCTTTTTTTTTTTTCCCTTTTTTTTTTGGTTAGAATTTGGTAGATAAAGGTTAATCTTGGGCTGAATGATAGAGCTATGATTGACAAGAGAAAAGGTGTTGAGGGCAGGTCGAGCTGTCTTATTTACAGCCCACTGCTTGCTATAGAGCCTTTGTTAGGACTGGAAAGCTAATTTAGTGCTGATCAAAAGCACCACGGAGTTAAAGGACTGGTAATGACTGCTAATTTCATTTCAGCCTCATACATCCCCAACTGCTGTAATTAAAGACGTGCTATTTAAATACAGGTGAAGAGTTTTTGTAGTAGGGGGAAAGTGGGTAGCCGGTTACAATTTTATTTATGCTTAATATGGTAAAAGACCAACATTTGATTTACCATGTTAGCGATTTGCTTTTGTGCGGTGTCCTGCCTCTTCAGAGCAGAGCTGAGCGGCAGAGGCCGGCCGTACAGAGGCAGGGTGAGGACGGCGCGCTTCAAGCAGGGGACGCGAGCCGCTGGCTAGCCTGGGGTTATTTTATTTTTAATTATTCCCATCAAACGGCAGTCAGGAAGCATCGGGAGAGCTAGGGAGAGGGGAGACGGAGGGGCATGTGTCAGCTTTTAAGTGCCTCTGAGGAAGCTCGGGTGCTCATATTATTATTATTTTTAATTAAATTATTTTACCACTCCACGGCTGGTTCGCTGGCTCTGAAACCATGTAATTTCACAACCGATATAACAGTTTCTTTCTGGGAAACATCAAAGGATGAAAGCTCTACATTTTCGTAGTTGGTTAAAATTGATACCCAAAAAAAAAAAAAAAATTTAGCCTTTAATCTCTTTTTATCCGTGCAGACTAAAGACCCACACTCGACCCCGCTGCGCTCCGGGCTCTCCCCCTCTTCCGGGGCCGCGCCGGGCGGGAGGCGGCGCCGAGCGCGGATGATGGCGCCCCCTGTCGACCGCACTGGGGTGTCCCCGCTGCCTGCGGCAGTAACTGCGGCCACGATTGGAACCAGAGCGCGTGGAAAGGATTAACGGGAGGGCGAGAATCCGGCGTCTGGACAGGGTCTGGAGTCCCTGGGGGTGGGAAGGGTAAAGTAAGCAGAGTGAAATAGAGTTAGGTAAGTTAGCAGATAGCCCATCCCGTGAATTACGGACAGGGAAACCGCCTCCAGCTTGTGCTGTTTGCTCTGTGCGGATACAAACACTTTAAAAAAAAAAAAATTAAATGCCGCCAACTTGTTTCTGAGCAGAGCTTTCTAAAAACCTGGGTCGATATATGTTGCTCTCCCACATCTAGGCAGAAAAGGGATGCTGCTAAGGGACTGCGCCTCCAGCTCGGTCTCTCCTCACTGGGCAGCAGGGCATCCTTAAAAGAACAACTTCTTCTTTGCTAACGTTAGGCACAAAGCTAAGCATTATTTTTTATCTCGTTCTTAACTTCTGTGTTCCAATGCTTTTAGCAAATGCCAGCGTGTTTTCCTCCCAAGGTGTTTTTAAAAAGTCAGCACTGACAGGTGTTGCTCGTGAGCAGTGCTGAACGTTTCATTTTCATTAAGGATTTTTTTTTTTTTAAAGCCGTGTGTTTAAACCAGAAGAATTAGTCAAAAAAAAAAAAAAAAAAAAAAAAAAAAAGAAAAACAAACCCCCAAAAAAAAGTAGAAAATAAACAACCCCTCCTCCAATTCCTGGAAAAGGCAGAAGCCTTAAGTGAATGCCTGGAGTGGATTTTTTTTCCTTTTCACTGTGGAGATGACAGATTTAAAAGAAACCTGGGTGATATAAAACGATTAGCCAAAATATGTGAAGTGCTGCATTGTCACCAACTTTTTAGATGAATTAGCTAGTTATTTTATAGTATCTGCCCAGCTCTGTGGCGTGCACTTAACGGCGGTTTGTGCGAGTTGTGGTAACACCCAGCACGGTTTATGCGTCTTGCCTGCGAAGAGAAATACTAATGGAAACTAAATTATTTCTGCTAAATTGGGGTTATTTTATATCTCCTGTTGACAGCTTGGATGAAAGTAATAATGCCGCGGGTTTTTTTCTATTAAATGAATCCCATGCTTGCTAGTATCACAATGAACTTTTCGCTTTAGAAATTATAGATTTTTATGAAAGATTATTGTTTGTCGCGCTGAATATACTTTCCCCATTCTCTCAGTTTGATCTCCGCTTGAGATTCCTAATAAGGCAATTCTGTAGTAAGAGCGCCCAAAATAAAGACATAGCATTTTCTATAAATAATAACATGAGCCCTGCACAGATTTCCTGCACAACGGAATTCCCAGATTTACGGGGTTTTTTTCAGTTTGCACACGATGGGTATATATAACTCCGAAATTAAGCAAAAATATACATCTGTATAGATCTGACAAGCTGGCTATAAACAGAGATATTATATGTCAATTACCACAGGAAACGTAAGAAATACAGAGCAGTTGGTACACACGGTTTAACCTCAGCAGGCACTTTACAAAAAATTTAGTGACTCCTGCTGAAAGGTGAATGATTAACCCGGTTCCAGGAGAGGGGCTGTTAGTGCTCCCCTTACAAACAGCAGTTTCTGAGGGGGGTTGTAAAGGGGTCGTAAACTCCCCCTCCTAACGGCAGAAGTTGGCACATAAAATTCAGGATCCCGAGTGACTGCTTTAACCAAAATGCTGTTTTCCTGGATTCAGTCCGTAACTCAGCTGCTAGGTTTTATTCTGCGGACGTTACTCAAAGGAGCAAATACTGTAAATCTGGGATCGGGTCCCAGGCTTGGCAGAAAGCTGGCAGCAAGGGTAGTAGCGGGGACCTTTGTGCTCGTTCTCTCCACTTGGAGGAAAAGTGCATTTTTAGTTTATTTATGCCTTTTGGAAGGAGGAGGCTTTTTGGATGCCGGTATTTCCTACATCTCTCTCTCGAGCAGGGAAGACTTGGAGAAACAAACCAGAAAAGCAACCTCAAATGCCCATTTCCCATTTAACCTTTTATTTCTTCTCTGCCAGCCTCTCCCTGGCACTTGCCTATCCGCAGCGCTGCCCCTGCTCTGCCCAACTGGGAGCAAGCTGGGCCCGGCGGGCACCTCATGAGCCTTGCCTCACGTTCCTCCGATCCCAGTGGGAAGGCCTCCTAAGGGACAGGTGCGGGCTTTGGAGAAGCCCCACTCACTCTTGATTTCCACGGAGCTGTTACCCCTTCTCCCAACACACAATCATACCCTCAACTAAACCCAGAGAGGTACTGAAAATCTTTATGTGCCTAAAATGTTTCTCCCGTCCCCTCTGGCCGCACTCGCTTCCATGGCATAAGGCTGAGTGGTGGATGCCGAGGGGGCAGCCGAGTTCCCCTTCGCTGTCCCAAAGGAGCTGCTCCTCCTCACCCGCTGCCTGAGGGGCACACTTGCCCCCCTTTCCCCCCTTACATCATGCGCCCAGGCTTCCTCCGGCAAAAGCTCTACCAGGTCTTCATATGGAGGACAATGGATAGACAAATGGGAAGTGTTGTTTTTATTATTTATAGCACCGTCTCTCTGTTCCGATTAAGCACCGTCTAAATATGAATTCACAGTATAGACGGCTAGTCTATAATTTGAATTAAAATCCCCCCGACGAGCCTGTCGCTGGAGAATTCTGTAATCACAAGCCTAAGTTGATACAATGAGCCCATGGTGTCAATAAACCATGGGCGAAATGGAGAGATTGTCACTCCAGACCATAACAGTTCTGAAAGTGTCATTACCGTCTGTCCTGTCAATGAGCACCAAATTAAGGACTATGAGGAACAGCGAGATAAAAGTCACCGTCTTGGTTCCATTATGGGCGATCGTGTCAATGATCTGAGAATCACTGGAAAGGGCTCTTTTTCTCCCCCCACTATTCTTTTTTTTTTTNTCAAGCCCTGCCTCGGGATGCCAAGGTTTGAGGTGCGCTGAGAGGCAACCTTGAAGCTCCCCAGGCTGTGCCTCAGGCGTTCCCATTGAAACCGCCAGAGCTTCCTCGGAAAACGGCGTGAATTCAATGGAGGAGCCAGAATAATTCCATCAAAACCGCACTGGGGCCAAAGACGACTTCATTTGATTTGGACGACACGTGTGATCCCATGAACAGACACTTTTTTACACCATTATTTTCTTAAGTCAACACAAAGATGGTAGAAGGAAATAAAATAGAAGCCACAACTTCAGCAAAAGACAATACATGTCTATTTGAGATAGCCTCTTCCAGGCATTAAGACTTTCCTAAAATGTCCTAAATCTCTCTCCCATATGAGCCTGAGAGTGTTAAGGGGACTTATTCAGAAATTGGAAAGCTTCAATTCTGGATTTTTGTGCCTTTGTGGGTTTAAGCAAAGCAGTTAGCGTTCTTCAGGAGGGGGTTTGTGTTTAATATACATGAGCTCATTCAACTACAATGGGAAAAGAAAACTCGTTTGTTCTTATAAAACTAGGAAGGAAAGATAACTTTAAATAGACTGCCAAAAAGGATCCTGCCCGAGGGGCTTGCCTTTCCGCTAAAGGGCCTACATTGAACTGTAATTTCGCCCCGTTATATTGTGCAGTAATTCCTGAGTTTATCCTCACCGCTATTGCTTGATTTTCTGGTTTAAGGTCATGTAAGAAAAAACTATGGGCTTCACTTCTACTCTCCTATAGGAAGGAGGTCCGAGACGTGTTATTTTAGATGCAGGGGGAAAATCGCGAAGAGTTTGAGAAGGCTGTTGGCTATTTACGAAGAGTCCTGGAAGCGTGTTTGGGTAATCAGCTTCTCCATTTATCGATAAGGCTTTTGAAAGCGACTTTGAGATGTGTTGTGTGCGAGTCAGCTTTTTCTACTCTTTACTGCGTGCCTTAAACTCGGTTCTCTTAGCACTGAAGAAAGGTGGAGTTGGTGTTTTTTATTACTATTTTGCTTTGTTTATAACCTGTCCGCGTAGTGTTTTTTTCTAAAGCCTTTATCCCAGCAGCGTCTGCTCGATGCCTGTTGTAGTGGCCGGGAGGGAAAGGTGACAATGAAACCGCTCCTAGGGCACGGCGGTACCAGCCGCTGCGGGCGGGCTGAGGGGTACATCGGTGTGCGCCGGTGTCCCCAGGCCCTGCGGCTCGGCCGCACGTGTGCTGGCCTTGCGATTTCCTTAGGGAGGAGGAGGATGAAAGGGGAGGTCGGGAGGAACGCGGAGCTCCCTCTGCATTCCCGGCTTTCAAGAGTCCTTAGAACCCTTGAATGAAATTATTGGGCGAAATAGGGTCTGGCGGGAGCGGTCGTGACTCGCCCGCCTCGTTGGTTTGTACGTGTAATGCCACTTCTGAGAGCGACAATCGGACTACTTGCTGGACAGGCAGGGACAAAAAGGAGATTAAACCTTTTTAAATAATAATAAAAAATATCCAAAACGTAAGCAGAGTGGATTACACTTGCTCAAGCGTCTCGGTTCCCCCAGATTCCCCTAACAGCTGCCCTCGGGCCTCGCAGAGAGGGTGGCCGGACGGCGGACGGACGGCGAATCCCGGTGGGGTCGGACCAGGAGCGCCGCCACCCTCATCCTCCACCCAGGCTCAGCCCCGTCGAACTTTTGAAGTTTATTTGAGCTCTGGCTGCCAATGCCCGGTACTTGTTGGGTCTCCGTCCTTCGCCTTCTGTGATATTTATTTGGCTGAGGAAATCTCGCATTTTCTCCATATCGGGAGCGCGAAGGAGGTCGGGGAAAGGTGGAACGGAAGGTCGGGCAGCGCGGCTCCTCCTGTCCCTTCCCTGCACCTGCACCTGCTCGAAATGTAGTTTTTATTTTAGGGAATCCCACAGTATATCTCCCCAACTTCTCCTCGGGACATTATCGGGAACTCAACATGTGGTATTTTAAATTCCCCAGAGACTGGGGTGTAGTTTTACCTTAAAACTTCCCTGGCTGGTTTGGACTTCAGGCGCCAGGATGTTAAAACATATATAGAGAAAAAGAGGCAATTTCTCTACACGTTTTCGTCTTCGCGGCTTTTCTTTTTTTGCTTTTTTTTTTTTTTTTTTTTTTTTTTTTTTTTAACGTAATGAAATTAAAACTTTTGGAGCTCACAGCTGACATTTTGCAGAAAATTGAGTTATCAAGGCAGTAATTATTTCACAGGGAGATAAAACTCTCATAGCCCTAACTGTCAAATAGGGGCCTTTTCAGATTTTAATTACAAAATAAAATTAGTCTGCTCTTCCTCGGAAGGGTTTGTGAGTGGCTAAACAGAGCTTTCCCCAATACTGGTGGTCGTCAAACTCTGCTAATTAGCAATGCTGAGAAATTCCAGTTAACAAGGACATTCTCTAAGTCTCTGCAGGTTCCCTGCAGTTCGCCTTCATTTCCATAAGAAGATTAAGAGTGGAGGGGAACACACTCAAATGCAGATGCAGAAAAGAAGCGTTTTTAACAAGCATCATAATAGTAAGATGCTTGGCTAGTTCTCACCTAATTACTGCAAGTTAAACCTCTATTTGCAGCTAAGGACAAAAAATGGAGCTGAAATCTCCCATCTTCACAAGACTGCTTAATAGTTTGCTATAGATTGGTTACTGGTCGGTTCAGGAAATAAAATAATATGAAAATGTGTATATTTTTTCCAATACAGTTAACACGATAGGTTGCAACCTTGGGGCTTTTAGAGAAATCGTTGAATATTAGAAAAATAAATACAAAATATACAAGTAGTTAATATTATTTTTCTTTTTTGTTTTTTATACAGTCATATTATAAAACCAAGAGTGTCTTGAAAACAAAAATAATTATTTTAAGAAATAAGAGTACCTGTGCGTCAGAGGCCATCGTTGAGAATATTTGCAGACTATTTGTTTAATGTAAGCACTTTTCATTTCCATAAATTATACCAAAGGCAACGACTTTTAAAATCCACTCAGATTAAACTAACCCTCCACAGGCCTCCCTCCCAACGTGCCTGTATTCTTCCAGTGAGTCCTGTTGTTATTGTCATTAATACAGAAAATCAGGGATCACTGTATCATTTACAAAAATTATATATATATTTTATAGCCAGCATCCTATATCTGTCGCTGCTTCTGCCTCTGTGTGTGTACACAGAAGAAAGCCAGAAAATGCTCCAAAAGAGCCATCGCACTCATCTAATTTTCTGTCGTGCATTATGTATATGCGGATAGTTTATTGCATCGATAATTAAAACAGTTAATTAAAATAGAGCTGTAAATACTCCCGATAACACAATTGTTAGGCATTTCCTATCCTTTGTTCGTATGATAAACTCAGCTGTTAGGCAAAGGCCGGGCTCCGCCGGGCCTCCACCCTGAGCCAGGTCCTCCACCCCCCTCTCCGTGCCATCCCAGTCCAGCGTGAAACCCCGGGCCGCTCCTCACGCACCTCCTACAACTGGGTCAAAAATAACGCTTTGCTTGAGCACCTCCAGCCCTGTCCATTAGGATGAACAAACACCACCGACACCTACGCACCCCTTCGCTTAAGAAAGAAACTTATTCAAAAGAGTGGGTTCTTTTTTTGGTTTTGGGTTGCGTTGGGTTTTTTATAGAGCTATCAACTCCAGACCAAAGGGACAACAATATAAGAAAGTAAGCAGGCGTCTTGCCCTTAGGAGTGTCCGAACAAACGGAATCCGTTTATATCCCACAACTCGTAATTTACACCTATTTTTCGACCGTTTAACCTATCACTTATCGAGGGGTTATATATACATTTTCGAATTAAACACATTAAAACCGATAGTATTTATTTGCATAATCCACATACGGGAGGAGCTGCGTCCTCGTCCGCTGCAGGGTTTTATTATTATTATTTAGATTAGGTGTAATTGCCCGGTCCCTTCCACCCCCAGCCCCGTGCCCCCGTCCCTCGCTTGGCTCCCAGCGGCGCCTTCCCCGCCCGAGGCGTGGCTCGGCCGGCAGGGGGCGCCGCAGCGCCGCGGCTGAGCCCGCAAGGGCACTGCCCCGGCCCCCGCCCGCTCCGCGCTCCGGCCTTCTGCAAGGGTTCCCCCACCGCCCCACATCACCCCCAGCGGCCTAACGTTGTGAAGGGGGATCTGACCGAAAGGCGGAGCAGCCCCTGGGGGCGGAGGAGGCGCGGGGCCGCGTGGATGGGGCAGCCGGGGCGAGCGCGGCGGCGCGAGTGGAGCGGGGCCTGTGAGTGGCTCCCCCCTCTCCCGCTCCGCGTCCTTCTCCCCTCCTTCCTTTGTCGTCAAGTGCGTTTTACTAACAAAGATCCCAACAAGAGAGTGGAAGTAAACTTAGCCGGGGCTTTGTGCGGACCGTGTCGTGACAACAAGAGAAACAAAACTACCTATTTGTCGCGCTGGGCCGGCTCCCCCCGTTCTGTGTGCCCACCCAGCGCCGCCTGCACCCGCACAATAGGCGCGGGGTAAGGTAACGTTGCTGAGCCCGGACCCCTCCCCAATTCATGCACTGAAAGTCCCTGCCTTGCTTTGTGTTCTTCATGGACGGCATTTGGGGGCTGCGTGCTTGCACTGGACACTCCCATCCTCCGATGCCGTGGCCGGAGAGCAGGGTTTGGCGTTGTGCGACACCGCCGGTGTGGAGCAGAGCCCGGGTGAATGGCCGGGAGAAGGCCACAGCCTCTTTCCGGACCACGCGTTGCGAACTCGGCTCCCAGGCGCTGGCAGGCGGTAGGGCGGGACCCGGTTGAGGGCTCCCCGTTCCCGGGTTCCCCAGGCCCACGAGGACGGGGCCCGGCGCGCTGGGCTGGCCTGGACGGGGCGAGCGATGCACAAGCAGGGTCCCGCACAGACAGGCCCTCCATCCCGAAGGGCTCTGGCAAACAGTAGGGGCCAGAGAGGAGCCATTCACGCTCCGCTATAGGCTCTCCCAGCCCCAAGACAACACTAACTTAAAAAAAAGAAAAGGAAAGGAAAAAAAAAAAAAAAAGACGAAGACGACGAAAGGGAAGAAGTTCTTAAAAAAAAAAAAAATACAAAAAACAACCACGCAGCAACAATGCTGTTTACCCACTTCCTCCAAAAGGCGTGTGTGACCTGTTGCTGGAAGAGGAGATACAAAGGCTTCCCAGTGGCTGCCTGGGCCGCCTCCGGGCCCGCCTCCCCCGCCGAGCCGTCCCGGCGGCTCGGAGCCCCCGCCCCGTTTCATGCAAAAACAGGGGTAGAGACTTGTCCTCAGTGGCGGAGCCGCCGCGCGCTGATTGGCCGGGGCGAACACATTTATTCCCTGACAAGCCCCCATCACATGGATGGTTGTCTATTAACTTGTTCAAAAAAGTATCAGGAGTTGTCAAGGCAGAGAGAGAGTGTGTGTGTGTGTTTGCAAAAGGGGGTAAAGTAGTTTGCTGGCTCTTTAAGACTGAGGTGGAGAGAGATATAGAGAGCGGTAGGCAGAGAAAAGAGAAAAAGGAGGAAGAAGTTTTTTAAAATCAAGGCTCCAGAGGTAATAATAGCAGTTATTAGCATTATTAATCCGTCAGCGAAGAGGAAGATCCTGATCTTGATCCAAGTGTGGTTTTGGGGAGTCCCCCTCCCCCCTTTCCTACCCCTCCCTAGGAGGAGAAAAAAAAAAAAAAAAAAAAAAAAGAAGTCCGACTTGGGACTTCACTGCGACTACTCCTCGCTTCTCCGCTCAAGGCTGGTTTCAGGCAAAAGTAGTTTGAATGTACAACATGATGGAAACCGAGCTGAAACCTCCCGCCCCCCAGCAAACTTCGGGGGGAGGCACAGGCAACTCCAACTCGGCCGCCAACAACCAGAAGAACAGCCCGGACCGGGTCAAGCGCCCGATGAACGCGTTCATGGTGTGGTCCCGAGGGCAGCGGCGGAAAATGGCCCAGGAGAACCCGAAGATGCACAACTCCGAGATCAGCAAACGGCTCGGGGCGGAGTGGAAACTTTTATCCGAGGCGGAAAAGAGACCCTTCATTGACGAAGCCAAGCGGCTCAGGGCTCTGCACATGAAGGAGCACCCGGATTATAAATACCGACCCCGGAGGAAAACCAAGACCCTCATGAAGAAGGATAAGTACACGTTGCCAGGGGGCTTACTGGCACCGGGCACCAATACCATGACGACTGGGGTAGGGGTTGGGGCCACCTTGGGAGCTGGGGTGAACCAGAGGATGGACAGTTACGCGCACATGAACGGCTGGACCAACGGAGGCTATGGGATGATGCAAGAGCAGCTCGGCTACCCGCAGCACCCGGGCTTGAACGCGCACAACGCGGCGCAGATGCAGCCCATGCACCGCTACGACGTGAGCGCCCTGCAGTACAACTCCATGACCAGCTCGCAGACTTACATGAACGGATCGCCTACCTACAGCATGTCTTACTCCCAGCAAGGAACCCCGGGTATGGCGCTGGGCTCCATGGGCTCGGTGGTCAAGACGGAATCCAGCTCCAGTCCCCCCGTAGTCACTTCCTNACTTTGATTTTTCTTTTGTTTTTTTATTTTGGTTTTGGTTTTTTTTGTTGCTGTTGTTGGTTGTTTTTTTTGTTTTTTTGTTTTTTTTTTTTTTNGGCGGAAAAGAGACCCTTCATTGACGAAGCCAAGCGGCTCAGGGCTCTGCACATGAAGGAGCACCCGGATTATAAATACCGACCCCGGAGGAAAACCAAGACCCTCATGAAGAAGGATAAGTACACGTTGCCAGGGGGCTTACTGGCACCGGGCACCAATACCATGACGACTGGGGTAGGGGTTGGGGCCACCTTGGGAGCTGGGGTGAACCAGAGGATGGACAGTTACGCGCACATGAACGGCTGGACCAACGGAGGCTATGGGATGATGCAAGAGCAGCTCGGCTACCCGCAGCACCCGGGCTTGAACGCGCACAACGCGGCGCAGATGCAGCCCATGCACCGCTACGACGTGAGCGCCCTGCAGTACAACTCCATGACCAGCTCGCAGACTTACATGAACGGATCGCCTACCTACAGCATGTCTTACTCCCAGCAAGGAACCCCGGGTATGGCGCTGGGCTCCATGGGCTCGGTGGTCAAGACGGAATCCAGCTCCAGTCCCCCCGTAGTCACTTCCTCGTCTCATTCAAGGGCTCCTTGCCAAGCTGGGGACCTTCGGGACATGATCAGCATGTATCTACCAGGTGCTGAAGTACCAGAACCAGCTGCCCCAAGCAGACTTCATATGTCCCAACACTACCAGAGTGCACCTGTTCCTGGCACAGCCATTAATGGCACACTCCCTCTATCACATATGTAAGACAAAGGGGCCGGGG
>VWZE01026290.1:69953-90695 GCA_013396675.1 Eubucco bourcierii
TTTTTTCTTTTTTTTTTTTTTTGTGTGCTGGTTTGAAAAGCAGGAAGAAATGTAATGAATTGAGTGCTGTCAGAGATGTCTTCTCTGTTGATGTGGTGAATGGCAGTAGCTCCCTGATCCAGTGCAGGTGCAGTAGAGCTGGGGAATAAAAGAGGGGGGCTCTCTGTTCAGTGGAAAAAGCACATTCCCTACAATAGACCACACACTGCCAGCCAGCACGGCATCAGCTCACACTCTCAGACTTTTTTCGCCTCTTTCCACAGTCCTGAGCTCACAAAATGGCTATACATTAGCACTAGTTAGGGTTTGCTTTTAATGAACAGTTGTGACTCTTTTTGACCAACATTAAAATCTGCTGTGCTCTCTCTGAGGACAGGTCTGTTTTGATCACAGGTTTTAAAAAATGGCCCATTTCCTGATAAGGCAGCTCATTCAGGACCAGCGACTACACTGGGAAAAAAATAATTTTAAAAATGAAACTTTCTATTAATAAGTGTGTTTAGAAAGTGCTCTGAACGGGGAAAGTTTTTGTTTGGTTTGGTTTTTTTGTGGGGTTTTGTGCTTTGTTTGTTTGTTTGTTTGGGGGGGTGTTGGGTTTTTGTGGGGTTTTTTTTTGGTTGTGTTTTGTTTTTTTTTTTTTTTTTTTTAATATAGATAATAAAATAGTGTGGGGAGGAGGAGAGACACTGTTTTTAAATGGATGAGATGGTCTAATCCTATACACTAACGCATATTAATCCTGTTCAGAGAAAACCTGTCTCCTTTTTGGCTTAATATGTTATTCTTACATACGGATAAAACTTTGCGCTTCCATTAATTCGGCTTAGATTGGGTTTTCTGTCTTTTTTTCTCCCCCCCCTCCTTTTTTTNTACTCAAGTTTTATTTTAAATTGTTTCCAGAGCGAGGGCTCACTCCTCAGCCAAGAGGGCTGGTTGATTCTGTCTCTCTCCGCCTCGCATTTAATGTGCCTCCTGCTATCTCAGCCAAGCCAATCAGTCGGGATTTTCATGGCAGCCCTTGCTGATTCCTTTTGCACCTATTCTACAAGAAGTAGATTAAGCTCTTTTGGATACACTTGCTGATGCATTGCTCTGAGGAATACTTCTCGGCGTTTGGCTATAAAAAACCCTGTTACTGTAAAAGTTCTTTTTTCACTCTGATAGTAGTAACAAACAGCATTATCTCCTGGAACAGTTTGGCAAAACCATTCTTTGCTTGAATGTTGGTAAACGGGAGAAGCTGACAGCTAACCAGTCCAGCTAACCTGAACTCAGAGCAAACTCCCCCCCCAGCTAATCACAAAACGTGTTGGCAATAAACGACATTAGAAATAACAGTCAGATGTCAATGGGTGCCTGGAGCACGTTTCCAGGGGTCAGATCTCGTCGTCCAGATCACAAAAGAACGGATCGTGTCTAGATAGGACAGAAGAGATTGTATCGATGCGCCTGTAAGGAAAATACAGATCATTGTCACTTTGTTTTCGGGAAGTTTCAGACACGCCGGAGCACAGCGCCTAATTTACTGCCAACAAGTTGGAGCTTTCCCAACACCAACCTTCGCCCCTTTGGGGCTTAATAATAAGAGAAAGGGAGCTGAGCTTTGTCGGGGAGTGCTCTGTGTTCCCCCACCCGAGCGGGGTGTGCTCAGGGTGCCCGGAACCGCCCGGGAGAAGGAGGCGCGAACCGCTGCTACTCCCCGCGCCCGCGTTCCCATTTTCTGTCCCTCAGACTGCTTGCTCGCCTTTGTGTCCTCTTGCTGCACACACCCATAATTAAACCTTCCTTCTCGCAGCTTACATCCCGGACCCAAGGGGCAACTCAAACCTATTTAGATCGCCTTGGCTGGTTGCACAAATTTAAGTGGCAAATGAGTTATAAACCTAATAACTGCGTTAATAAAAATAATTATTTGATTATGGAGGAAATTTGCTGAAGTACAAGGATGCGGCTGGATTTGCGTTTTGGTGGCGCGTCTTTGGATTGAAAGCAAACGCCTTAAAAAAAAAACCCAACAAAAAACCCCATTACTCTGAAAAAAACACACCAACAAAACAAAAAGCGTCCCAAAATTCCAATCTAAACGTAACCTTACAAAAATTCGTCCCGATGCGGGGAGGGTTGTGGCACATTCGCCGTGCTATTCGGAAGCAGATTTAATTTGTAAATTGGGGGAAAAAAAATCAATGTGAAATTTGCGTGGCTTCAAATTAATTGAAAACACTCAACATGTGGGACCATTAATCACAAACGCTGCTACCTCTCTCACTTTTTTCCCGCTAAGGACGAAGTTTTTGAGACTCTTTCAAGTGTATTTGTGCTTCTGGTTTTACAAGGAAAAGTGAGGATGCAACAACACCAGTCGCGTTGTCCTTTCTATACTTTTAACGCTAGCATATTGTTTGATTACTAATTCGAGTTAATATGATCTTTATGGCAACATAACAGTGGATAATTGGCCCTTTTTCTGAACAACAATGTAAATCACAATCGCTTTATTATTTAATAACGTCAAACGCTTCGTTGGATTGGCCCCGACAGAGAAGACCTTTTCTTTCTAGGCAGTGTTGTTGAGAAAGAACAATGCAGATCTAATTGTGGAGATTTCAGAAGTTGGCTCCTGTAAATGAACAGCTTAGATATGGAAGTTCCAGCAGATGTCTGCACTTTTCCCTGTGACAAACCTTGTAACCCCCCTTCCTCCCCCACTGCCCCGTCCTCCCCCCTCCCCGACTTATTGAAGATTTTTTGTTCTCACATCCTAGCAACAACCTAAATCTTCCAGTCGCAAATACACCCCATTCCCCTCGTTACTATACAGCACTTCAGATGGCAGGCTTAAGCGTACACACCAAATTAGTGCTTGGCCCAAGGCGCGCTTGCCCCTCGCTTGCTCTTCGCCCCGGGCCCCCCCATCAGCTGCGGGCTGCGGAGGAGGGGAGGCCGGGGAGGGGGCTTTGGGTTCTCGGCGCTGCGGTTCGCCACCTTCTTGCCAGCCCTGTAAACGTGCCGGGGTTTGTTTTGCAACAGTTAGGAGGCGACTGCAAGTTGCACACGCAGTTGTGTGGCAGGGAAGGTGCCAGGGCCTGCCATCTCCGGAAAGAGGGAAGCAGGACCGGCCCTCGCCGGAGGCTCCCTCTGTGCCACCCGCTGCCAGTGGGCTAGAGGTGTCCTGCTTCTCCGGGGCTGAGCCTGCCCTGGGGCGCGTGGGCACAGACAGCTTCCCTGGGTTGGCTCCGAGGGAAAAGTTGCGCTACTTCTGTCAGGAGGAGACGCACATCCCAGCGTGCATCCACCGTCTAGGCTCCATCGCCCAGTCCTGGGCTGCGCACTGCCCCGCAGAGCGCTCCGTGATTCGGGCGTTGCGCGGGTGCGCTTGAGACCACCTGCGCGGGACTATCCGGCCGGGTTGGTGGGTGCCGCTCGCCTCCGGCACTGTCAGCCTCTCCGAGGGCAGTTCGGAGAGAAACTGATTTGGCAAACTTCGGCAGAGGGGGCTGCCGGGGCTGCCAGCGCTGCCGAGCCCCTGCCCGTCCTGCCCGTCCTGCCCGCTCGCCCCAGCCCCAACAATGAGCGCTTTGATGCGTGCTGGGGGCCCCGCCGGCGGGGGGTCAGGGCGGTGTGTACCAGCCCGTGGCTACCGGGACTGTCAGGAGACGAGACTCACGCATCAAACTCGAGATATTTTACTTTTGTCTTTTTCTTTTAGTAGGAAACAAAACAACAACAACCAAAACCAAAACAAAACAAAACTAAACAAAACCCCAACCAAACAAACAAAAAAAAAAACCCTCCCAAACCAACCCAAACCCAAAACCATAAACTAGCTAAATCTGCTCCCTCAGAAAGCTCGGCGAAGCCACTTTCTGCCCCCTCCTGGGTGTTCCCACCTCTGCCTGGGGCAGGAGCCCCCCCGCTGCAGCGATGTCACTCCCTGGTGCTGTTCCTCGCTGGTTCCAGGGCCTCCGGCCCCCAGCTCGCTCAGCCCCGCCACCCACAGGGCAGCGCCACCCTAAAAACAGTGGACATCAGCATCACACCTGCAACAGGGTGGGGTTTTTCTTTCGTTTGCGAGAATCCATTCGAGGAAGGGATTAAAAACACAGAATTGATGCCTGAAAGTCCCCAAAACAGTGGACTCGATGATGCCAGCCCTGCCTGCAGCCGTGGGAAGAAGTGACTAAAATCCCTGTCGACCTCTTTCTTCTGGAGGTGGTGGAAAATCGTGATTTCATTTTCTTTAAGTTTTACCTTTCCGGGTTCGTTTGTTTGTTTTATAACTTTATTTTTCCCTGCTGACATCATCTGGCGCGGGGAGGACTGCGAGCTCTGGGTGCTGCCCGTGGGAGAGCGGAAGGGAGTGGGGATGCAGAGGGTTTCAGAAGGGCTTGGGAGTGCAGACAGTCTCGAGGAGGAGTCAGGGTGCAGGAGCTCGCCAGGGCTCTCCCGGCCGGCAGCCGCAGCCACATCCCCGCAGCGTGCCAAGGGTTAACCACGTCCACTCCAGGTCCCTGATCAGCATTGAATGGAACTTCCCCAAAAAAACATGAAGAGAAAAGAGCTCTCCCGAAGCCCCGAGCTGCAGCGGGCCGGGCCGGGCCATGCCGAGCCGGGCCGCGGGCGGGGGAGCCCTGGGCGGCTGCCACTCCCCCCCCCTAATGAGCTCATTTCCATGTCTGCGCCTCCCGCAACTGTGAGAAAATCCGCCGGGACATCTAGCGTGCCGATGCGGCCTGGGCTGCCCCGGTATCCCCGGTGACAGCGCCCGCCCGGGAGAGCTGCACCGGTTGGGAGGAGGACTAGAGAAATAAAAGAAAACTTCTCCAGGCACCTTGCAGGTTTCCGCGAGAGGATTGACCCTGCGCCCACGCGTGTCTTTCGTGGGCTGGGCTCCCCGAACCCCCCCCTTGAGCTGTTTGCAGATGGGGGTGGGGGTGTGTGCAAAAATGCCTGGGGACAGTCCGAGGCGGGGGAAGGGAGAGTTGAATAGCCCCACACTTATCAATAACAAGATGTATAAATATCAAAGTGAAGCAGCCCGAGTAAGTCTTTCTAGAAGCGAGGAGGAAGCTTAAGCAGCTTTCTTTAATGGTGATTTGTAGCTCTGTAAGGGGCACGGATAGCAAATACCCTGCAGGTGCATGTTGTAACACTGCCATCCGGACTTTAATGTAGATTACTCTCCAACTCGTTTGATCGGTCCTTTGAAACCCTTTACAATTGCCTGTGACGAACCGCCAGTCTCAGGTTTTTTTCTTTGAATAATGCCTTAAGGGTAAGTCCTCGGGGCTTTTAAAGATCTCCAGAGCATTTTAAAAAATCACTTTAGATTTTTACTTTAGAGTGTAGGTCCACGTCTCTCAACTTGGGGTTGTTAACAGGCATCTTTTAAATCATTAATCATCTAATAACCACCAACTTTACTCCAGAATGGAGATTCTGGGATCTTCTAAAGACCTCCAAACATTTCTATTGCTTTTGGGATCATCCTGGCTGAAAATCAGGAAGCAAACACCCCATCCCTCCTGCTGAAGCCCTGAAGCTGTTAGCTCTCTGATGCTTGTGGAATCTACTGGGTAAATTCGTGCTTAAGGCCTTTCCTCTGTCCATCGTGAAGCCCAGCGGAGGGGTTGGCGGGGATTGCGGGGAAGATCCGGGGGTCCTTCTTGCACCCCTACCCTGCTATGGAACCTCTACTCGCTGCTGTGTTTGTGCCTCCTAGCAGGCACTGAGAAGGATTTGGGGAGGAAAAAAAACCTCAAAACCTAATCTATACAAGAGGATGCAATAAATCCCTCAGAAGTTTCCACTCTCTGCAAATAACATTTAACCTTTAATATTTATTCGTTACTATTAATTCAAAATAATAACTACTGAACTTTCGGCCCTTCAACTTCCACAAGCGATGCTTTGTTTCTCTAAAATAAACTTGCGAGAAGCGATCCTCCATATCAAACTAGGGATTTGAATTAAAGGCCCATTTGGGACACTTGAGACTACAAAGGGTTACACATAAATAAATGCCACATTTGCCTATTGCAAAAGTTTTCTCTGTCCTTTCTCAGTCACAACAGGGGAGGAAAAAGCCGTCGTTTATTATCTAGCGCTGGGCAGGAGCAACCCCTCCAGAATGTGCTCTTAGATTTGGCCGGCTGAAGAGGGACTCTTCCCCCTCCCTCCTCAACAGCAGCTCCTTTTGTTCTCCAGATCTCTTTCCCAATTACAAGCTTCACTTGCAGATCCTAAGTTTGTTTGTTAATGACGCTATCACCATCTGGCTCGTCCTACTTTCCAAAAGATATAAATCTCCCCAGTTTCACTGCCTACATTATCATTTAAGTGCCACCATAGCTGGAAGAAAAATATGCTTTCAAGACTCCAAATTCTCTTTCACTGAGAAACTTCTCCGAGCGCGGAGCTGCCGCCCGCCCCGCCGGGCGGCGGGCCGCCTTGCACGGCTTGCTTCAAATGGATTTCACCTTGCAGCGGTGCTTGGAGAGGGGCAGACAGCACCATTTAAGTTTTCCACTAGAATTTAGGCGAACATTCCCCGCTGCCTTTTTTTGTTTGTTTGTTTTTTGTTTTTTGTTTGTTTTTAAACTCTTTAATGCATCTGGCTACTTTGAATCGTTATCGTCGGCGGGCAGAAGGATGCTCGGCCACCCGGCGGGGAGCGGCCAGGATGGGTCCTGCCTCTGGCAGGTCCCGNGTGCAAAGTGGTTGCAGATTTGTGTGCGTTTAAGCATAAAGGGATGGGGGGGAGGGTGAAAAGGGATGGGGGAGGGTGTTAGGTCGGTTTGTGTATGGGCTCCACAATGACTCTATTTATTCGCTGCAACCAGCCTGGGCAGATTGAATAGGCGAGAGAGAGACACTCGGCCTTCGCAACGCGTGGGCTTTGTGGGATCTAGTCCCCACTAGCAGATTTCGACTGCTAATTTCTCATTCTGAGGGGCTCTTCTGCGAGGAGACCCGACCATGTCCATCAATTCTGTCTCCCCTGGACACCGACCGTGTTTCCAGTCTTAAACCTCTACGCGCAGAAGTTTAGCGAGGGGAGAAGTTTAAACCCTTATCATTCCTTTGCGGCTATCCGGTAATATTTCTGTGGGGAAAAAAAAAAAAACCAACACCAAAACCCAAAAAACCAAAAAACAAACAACACCAACAAACAACAGACATTTTATTTAATGATATGTATCAGCATTGTCAAGTGAGGGAGAAGGAACTCTAATACAGAGAGAGTGAACGACAAAACAAACAAACAAAAAAAACCCCAAAAAACCCCCAACAAACCCACCAAAAACCAAACCAAACCAAAAAAACAGATTTTTTTTTCCCTGAGCGATCTAATTGTTATAAATAATTACGAATGAAAAGAAAACTCAGTTGTTATGCACTTCTAATACTGTCACTGCATAGGAGAGAAAGGGGGCAAAAGCAGTGATTAGTTAATATCTCCGTGGCATAGCTGCTTGCTTGTGAAAGGCCGTTCTCCCCTTGCCGCTGCCGAGTTATCATTCCAACTCGAGTCATGTGTAGCCAGGAAGGGATCTTGTTTATAAATTTATATGACGACCTTTTCTTTGTGTGTGCTCTAAAGTTGATATGGACAAATTGCAGAAGTATACAATTTAAGTAGATGCACTTTTAATCACCGATCATTAAAATGGTTATGTTAAATATACTCAATTACATGCATGACTTCACCCCAACAGTACTTTCTATTCTCCCAGCTGCTCACGTATTCCTTAACTATAGTCAGCAGAAGAAACTCGATTATGCTGAATCCATACATTTCTATGGATTTCATCAGCCTAATTAATGCTTCGGTGTGGTCCATGTGTCTGAATGGTCCCTTTGCTATTACTTGGGTAAGGAGGCAGTGCTGGAATGCAGTGGGTCTTTCTTTCAAAGATACCCATGGGGGTCACTCTAGGACTCTAATGGCAAAGGTAGCAAGTGTTAAATAGCAGAAACATGCAGAGAAAAGGAAGGCAGCGATGTAAAAGGGACATTGATACTGTAGGTATGCCCAACAGGTCAGTGATGATAATTAAAACGCTTAAAGAAGAAAAGGTAAATGGAAAGCTTCCACAATCCTCAGCGTGACTGGTTAAAAGCAAACAAACCAGCTCACAGAAACGCACCTTGCTGATCCGCGGAAAAAAAAAAAANNAAAAAAAAAAAAAAAAAAACAAAAACACAAAACTTGTCAGAAGGTTTTTAGCCTAACTACCCGTCAGGGTAGCCTCTTGGAAAGCACTGCGTTTGCATGGCTCATCTCTTCTTTAATGGTCTCGTTGTCAAAATACAACCCTCTAGGGAGAGATTGCCCCACCGGACTGCTACCTACCCGGGCATCCCCCGGGGAGTCCCTGCTGTCCCTCAGGCCAGTACAGGGACACAAGGAGCTGGGATAAGTAGTTCTTTCCCTCCTCTCCCCAGCATTCTTCCCAAATGAAGAAGCGATTAAAATAAATGGGATGCGTTGCTGCTTCGCCGCAAACAGCCAATGGCAGCCTTTATAATCTTAGCATTTAGTGGAATCTAGAAGGCAAGAGCACTTCCTGCTGTTCCAGCAACATTTTAATCAATGGGAAATGTATAGAGTACTTATATTTTTTGTTCCCACCTGTTGTAGTAGACCATCTGATCACACCTTTCTCTAGCTGCTGGGAAACGTGAGGAGAATTCACAGATCTTTCTTGTCACCTACTGCACTGCCAAGAACGTGGTGACGGAGCCCGCGTCTCTTCCCTGTTTTGCCACAGTGCACTCCGCAGCTCACTTGTCCTAACTTGGAGTCAATGTCTTGCTGCAGCCTTCATCCTTCAAGTAGAGAGAGAAAGCAGGGAAGATTTCAGATCTATAACCAAATTATAACCTAGGAACTTTATGCTTGTCATGCTAATTTAATGACTTTTATAGTAAGTGTAGACTTTCTGTCTTTTGAAATTAGCTCTTCAAAACGCTTTGTGTAATGACAGACACTAGACATAAGAGACAAATGCACAAGCAATAGTGGGATAATAATCTGGCAAACACTGTGCCATTTAATATCAAGATAGAGAACAAAACGCATTAAATCTCAGTGAAGATGTACATCGCTGCTCAGTGCCATTGGTCCACACCCAACCGCCAGAGTGACCCAAAAGGATGGTGTCCTCTGACAGTCATCTGTGCCTGGGTTCACATGGAAAATGAGCAAATGCCAAATGTTGAGTACAAATCAGTGTTTTTATGCAATGCAGCACCTCTTTGCTTTCTGATGATGCCCACACGTGTCTGAGAACTGCACGTACCTTGTTTTTCAAAGTGTGGTTCGGTTGGACCCGGTCCTTTGCTCAATTCAGAGACGGGAGGGGGGGAAGTACACACTGTGCTCACATATGTGGTTCTGAATGTACACACCCCCTCCGTCCTTCAGAGTGTTTCTGTGTTCTCATGTTTTGAGTGGTCCAGAAATCTGTTCAAGTGATGATCTTGGTAACAAAGGGAGGGGCAAACCCAAAGCTATAGGTATGTTGCGATCTGGGCGACTCACTCATTGCCTATAATTGTAAATAAGGTAAGTTCACACGACGATCGAGTAACGAGGGAACAAGAGGCCTATTTTAATCAGGTGGTTATCTCTCCTTGGTGGAGATCAGAGCTCCATCGCTCCTGGTCTTCTCATTGTGTCCTTCCTCCTGGAAATGACAGCTCCTTCAGAAGTAACTAACTTAGTCCCTGGATGGGATTTCAGCTGTTTTGCACTACATATGTACCCTATGTCATTTTACAGCTACGGTGAAACCTCTAAATTATGTAAGTGTACAAACTCGGCCTCATTAAATCCCCCGTTTTGGATAGCCTCAAGGTTGGAGAGTATATTGCTGTAAGACAGGGGAGACTTAAATTATATGCAAATGGGGATTGAAACGCAGTGGCACTTCAGCATACTCCTTGTCTCAGCTCCGGAGGTTTCATTTTTTCCCCTTTAGAGTGTTATAATATTACAAAAGCAACAGTTTCCTTCTGTGAAATCAAACTATCTGAAATCCTATTTCTTGATTCAGTCCACGGGTCTCTTTGTCGTGGGGACAAAACCACAAAGATATGATCAAACATCATAGCCTGACTGAAAAGAAATTTATCTTTCATCTGAGAGAGCTTCCTAATTTGCAGTTTAAACACCCCCCACCCCCCACCCCACCCCCCTTCCAGAAAGCATCCGAATGTGCTGTGTGAGAGTTGTTTTCTCAAGCGTGTGCCCGTGTGCACGGACACATTAGGGCGTCCAGAGAAACAGAGGGCCGAGGGCAGCGATTACCCCGCAACTTGGAAAGTGCCCTGCCCACAGGTAGATTTTTTTTCTCTCAAGACAACGTAAAATTAGATGTTTCTGTGGGAAATCTCTGCCTGCGCCGCTGCCACCGCCCCCACCTCACACTCCCGCCCCCGTCCATGTGTGCGGCCGGCCCGGGGGGCTCCGCCCGGGGTTCCTCCGAACACCCCAGCAGCACACCCCGAAACAGTTGATCTGATGCCCCCTTGGCACGTCGCTGCCAGAGCTCCCGAGAGGGGCACGGCCGCTGCGGAGATCGCCCTGCAGAGCCCGGCGCGAAGCCCCCACCAAAGTTAGTTTTTCCAGGAGGGGGTCGCCTTCGCCCTTTTTTCCAGCCCTCGCAAGAGGGTCAGTGGTTTAACCAGGCGTCACCAGGACTTCGGTTTATTCCCGGCCCACTGAAGCGTGTGGCTTTTAGTGACTGATGGCCGCTGTGGCTGTACGCGGCACAGTTGCTCTCACGGTGCGTGCTCCAGATGGGCACGTCCCGCAGGCTCGGGGCGGGGGGGCACAGTCGCTTTGGAAAGGCCACCGAGACACTGAGATTTGTTCTGGGTCAACCCTCCCCAAACGCCAAAGTTGGGAAACAACTTTCGCAGCGTGTGTCAGGGAGGGGAGCGGTGGCGGAGGGGCAGCGGGTGCCGCGGTGCCGGGCGCCCGGGCTGGGGGGGCCGCCGTGGTTGGGACACATCACCCCTCCCCCGCCCGCACCAGAGCATCGCCCTCGCCCCTCTGGTTAGCTCTTCCTTCCCGAGCCCCGGACGCGGAGACAGCACGTTTCCAAACTTTGAAATGCCAAATCACGTTATTGCTCTGGCAGGAGGCTGTTTTCGGATCTGTGACAGCTGAGTTTTCCCTATCGATTATGTGACACTGCAGTTCATTTACACAGCTCAAAAGCTTAAAGACATTGGAGGAGCCCCCGGTTTAACCCGAAATCCTAACAGAAAGTGAATCAACTTTCTGACCAGTGTTTAAACTGATAGATCAGAACTTAATTCGGAGAGACAGAAAAGGAGAGAAACGACAGCACGGATTTATCTTGCCCAGCGTCCTTCGCTGAAACTTTAGAAACTGCGACACTGAAAATCCAGGGCCCAAATGCTAATGAGAAGCAACGCGTTTGGCGTCCAGGGATGTTCTGTGTTCTAGAAAGCGGATCACTGTACTCGGGGGTCTATGCATGAAATACGTGAGTGGGCTGGAGCTGCCCAGTGGCAGCCAGGCTTTCGGGAGTTCCCGGCCACAGGGACGGGGCAGCAGTTCTGGGCGTCCCGTCTGTCGTCCCCGGCCTCCCCCCCACGTCGGAGACCTGGCACAGAGAGCGGGAGGCAGGAAAGGCTCGGATAGGGGGTCGAGGGGACATTTTCCTCTCTCACATGGGGACGGGACCGACCTCCTTGTGCTGCCGGGTCCTTTCCTTGGTTTGTTTAGCTGGGGTCTTTCCAGGAGCCAGCACAGCTCCCAGCTCCTGCTGCTCCCTCCCTCTGTCCTTGCCGAGGTTTCATTACTTGCTGTTAGTGCCTGGAAACAATAAAGAATGTGGGACTGGGCTTTTATTGATTATTTGTCACCCTGTATTTGTCAGTTTCAATAACTTTTCCTGAAGTTTTACTTACGGGCACTTGAGCTTTCGGATTAGGCCAGCTCTGCGGATTGCAGTGAGGGGTAATTATCCGCTGGCCTGCTTCCCTGCAGCCGGAGAGAAAAGAGCATTAACGTATAGAATGGGCAGGATCCGGCCTAAACCCCCCTAAAGCGCTGCCCAGGCCAGAGGCGGGAGCAGCCAGGAGCTCTCCGCAGCCTTGCCAGCTGCCCCTTCGGACCCCCTGCCCCCGCCGCCTCCACCCCCGCTCGCCCTGCCCCGGGTGCAACAAGCCCACGGCCGCTCTCTGCCTCCCGGGTGCCTGGGCCGGGGGCTCACTCAGGCTCTCAAAGTCCCCCTGCCCTGGTTTTGGAGGCGAGACATCAGTACTCGTGAAATGTCCCCACTCCCGGCTGGGGAGGGGGCACGCTGGGGTCCGAACCGGGGCCTTCGGCAGCATCCAAACCCCCGGGATTCAATTAAAGAGCTGGCTCGCGCCGCTGGCGGGGAGGCGAAGCCGGGGGAGTTGTATTATGAAGATGGACTCTTCAGAGCTGCCGGTCTGGCAGCCAGGACCCGTTCCCGCCGGCCGAGGGGACAGGGCTGCCCTGCGAGCCCCGGTCCGAGCGCCGGTGGCGAGGGTTGCACGGGGCCGGGCCTCATGGGCGGCCGGCAGAAGAGTCGCTGAAGAGGACCCGCCGGTGGTGGGCCCGTGACTCTTGCAGCCTTTCCAGAGAGGAGGGGATGTCAAAGAACAGACCTTATCTCTGGCCATCTTCCTCTCCTAATAACTTTCCTGCATCTCCCAAGCCGTGCGTGATGCTCCATAGATGCTCCAGATGTACTCATTTGTAAGCACACTAAAGGCAAGAGAGCACAATCGTTCCCCGGGCTGGCAGGGTGCCTATCGCATACAGTATAGTGTTTGATGTACTGTGTCTCATACCACTGCAAGCTAAGAGACAAGTGAACATAGAGTGCCCAGTTACACAGGATTTAATTACAGTGGAATGCATTCTCCATGCTGATTAGGAGAAAAATCAATCGGGGGCTTATTTGCCACAATGAACCAATAAAAAACAATTTATTAGAGCAATAATCTCAGCCCCAAATGGTCTAAATATTATTGTTTCGATTGCATTGGGGGAATTCAGGCTGAAAGTGTTACAGAGAGAAAGCATGAGGGAGTCCTCCTTAGTGAATTCAGCAAGAGTTTCTAACCTCCTTCCAAGGGCTCACTTGCTGGCTCAGAGATCTTTGAAACAGGAGTCTGGGTTGTCCCATTTCGGGTCCAGGTGTCTGGGCTGCTTGTAGTACTTAAAGAGGCAAGATGCTCTCTGGTCTGCAGCTGTCTATGCTAAGAGACACAGTTTCTCACTAGGCCTTAAAGATTTCCTGCTTTCCAGTGATTTATACATGAAATTCCTAGAAGAAGGGAGGCCACACAAAAGATTCCCAAGCCATAGGCGGAGATAAATGCCTTGTTGTAATACTGTTAGAAAAACACCATGCAATGTGCCAAAAATTCTCTGGTAGGGAATGAGTGAGAAAGGCATTGCCTTAGGCGGGTGCTGAGCACTGAGACTGGGCTGGGGTGGGTGGGAGACATTGAGGGACCACAGTGCCCTCAATTCCTCTCTCTCACATGAAATCACTCCCTTGGTCTCCCGAAGGAGTGGCATTTGCAGGGTGCTCCTCTGGGAAGTCAGTGGGAGGTGGTGGGCACGCAGACGATGCAGTGCTGGTGGTCCAGGTCATGCCAGGAACTGTGGGGTCCCCATGAGCTTAAAGTCTGTGACTCAGGAGATGCTGATTTTGCTTTATAGCTTTCTGTAACTGCAGTCATCTCTGTCCCAAACCGGAGAGGACCTCATTTCCTGCTCAGTGCTCTGCCAACCACAAGGTCTTTTCATAAGACTGCCAGGGGTGCCTGGCTGCGGCAAGGACAGTCAGTGTTTGTCACCAGGGAATGAGCTGGCATCATAGCTCTAATCTGAGTCAACAACCTGGCTAGCCCTGAGAATGACTTCATAAATCATGCTATCTAATTGAAAATCACATGCTTATGTATACAGTGCTGTTCAAAAAAGATGCAAAAATTAAAATAAAATGCAACAAACATTTATTTTCTTCCCCCTAGTCTATTAATCAGTCACCTAGTTGTTTTAATTTACACTGTTTCACTCAGGGGAACAAAAAAAAAAAAAAAAAAAGGAAACCATAAAACCATCTTGTGTAGTCATAATAAAACCACAAATGAAAAAAAATCATCTCTTAATGAGAGGCTTAGCCTTTTTCTAACACATCCCTAATAACAGGAAAACAATCTTTAAGTGTTTTTAATTTAAATTGTTTTCACATTTAATTCAAAATTGCTGAATAATGTTATCATGTGCCTGTGTATCTATTGAGCATCAAGGCGTGTGATATTTCAAAGCAATTAAACCAGTTCTGAAAGGAGAAAAAGTCCTTTACCATGCCTGAGTTCACTGTTTTTAATATTGCTTAGCACATGTATGCTGGCCTGGGTTTTCCTCATCCTTCTAGCAGAAACAAAGAATAAAACCGGGACAAAAGATGGGTTATGTGCTTTTTGCTTTTCACACCCAAATCTCCTCCTTTATTTTGTCACCCACAGGATCTGTGGGATCTCCCCCTGTGAGAGGCAGCTCAGCATCTCAGTCACCTCTGCCATCTCAGCACTTCCAGTGGAGAAGCCCAGGAGGAGCACAGAGCAGTGGCTGAGCAGCAATTTGAATATTCATATTTAACTCTTCAAAGAACAGAAGATACTTCAAAACCATATGTGAGAGAAAACACCATTAAACTTTCGATCATTAAAGCTCTGTTTAGCTGTACTCCAGAAAGGAGCAGTTCACAACAAACAGGGAATTCTGATTGACAGTTTGCCATCAGGAGCCCTTAAGCAGGATTTTTCATTCTCCAACACAGCAGCATATACTCTTCAGTGCTGCCTTTTGCAAGTGGCTGTTTCAAGTATAAGAGCATGAGGAATACTTACATAAAAGCTTTGTGTATAACCTGTGATTGCTCTGAAATGAAGCAACACGAGTTTTCCCCTCATTGTTTTAGGAATGAAGAATTCATTTTGTTTTCTTGTTTACTTAAGTGAACTCTCTGATCCCTTGACGTGTTTCAAGTGTTTTCCAGCATCATGACATCTTGCTTACCTGGTAAATTTTATGTGTGAAATGATTAGTGCTCCAAGTGCCTGAGAAAAACAACAGTAATGATGTCTGACAACTATCCTTTTTATTTATTTATTTTTTCTCTCTTAAATAATATTTCATGGTACATTAAAATAGGATATGCAGTCTCTTCTTAAGACACCAAAGCAATGCATTGCTGCATACTTAATGTTTCACCAAACAGTTAGTTTTTAAAAGGGAAAAACCCAAAGGCAGCATGGAAACCTTCCTTCAGCCTTTTCTTGGTTTGTTCTTGATTTGATAAGGAGTGGTAATAAATTTGAGACAGATACAGGAAGGAAAATAAATATTATTACATAAGAAACCTCTTAGTATGTAATTCATGATCACAGGCAGATACTGGAAATACTACTTGTTCACTGAGCATTACTTCTCCAGGAGTTGAAATGATTTTAGCCTAACTTGATGTTCACTTTGGATGTACCAGTTACAGCCAGAACAGCCTGAGGAGAGAAGCAAACAATTAAAACATATATGTATTTGATTTTCAGTAGACATCCCTATAAGGTAGGGCTTACCATTTTTTTTCTTAGGGTTTTTTTTTTTTTTTTTCAGTAAGAAGGATAAGCTTGGAGTGCCCAGTCACCGTGGTAACTGCCAGAAAAATTCTCCTGAAGTTTGAAGAGGTCAGCTAACAGGGTCAACAACTCTGGCCTCTCTCTGAGCTAGGCCTGGCAGGCTCCATCCTGCGGTTGGGGTGTTAGCGCAGGCTGATCCCTGGGAGGTGGACCATTCCAGCTCTGATATAAATTTTTTGAGTCAGTTCACGGCCTGGGCTCTCCAGGTGGCCTCCAAAATCGATTGTGACCTTGTGACCTTGTCTAACGGAGGCATAGCATCCAACCTAAGTAAGGATTTAGCCAGGAATGACAGCTTTCCACTGAGTGTTATTGGGGACAGTGCAAACAGTTTTGGAAGCAAGGAGGTAGGTATGAGGAGTAGAGGTCATTAAAAGCATATTAAAAAACAATTTTAAAAATGTTTGTTAGGGGAAACTTTTTATTAGCAGCAATTGTTCCCTGAATAAACTCCTCTGGCAACTATTTTTTTTTCTTCCCTAACAACACTGTATGGAGTATTTCGGTGCACTAATATGGAAAAATTGGTACTTGATATATTCCATACCCAGCAAATATTTTATCTACCTCTGGATTTTGAACTTGTAAATGAAGCTGACTGATATGTTAAAGTAATTGTCTGTGAAGCATGGTTTGTTTTTTTTTTTTTTTTTTAGTATCAGAAAACCCAGGAGGTTGCTTATTACAACACATTCTTTGCTTTAGGAAGCAACTCCTATCATATGTGCATGCTTTTAAGAATCAAAAATCTCTTCATCTGTGCAATCTTATTTTTAAACTAGGAAATTAAGTAACTCAGAATAACGTGGAAGGAAAGGATTAAATCTCACAGGCTACTACTTCCGTTACTGATTTGTAATACAAGCAGACAAGCCACAAAATTGGTTATGTATTTAATAATTGTGGTCAAACTAAGCTCATATTTATAGAGAATATTATATATATTTTTTTCCTTCAGGGTTTTAAGCAACAAACTGTATGGGAGGGAGAGGCTGCTGCAGAGGTCTGATTTTGTTATCAAACAGAAATTAGCCCTTGTGAGCAAATGGATTTTCTCTTGTGGTTTATTCCCACTTCTGCAAAACCTCATCTCTGCATGCATTGCTCTCGTGAGTAATGGATAGTCATCAGATGAGTAAGTATAACTACATCAAGGAGCAAAGTCCAGTCTCCCAGGTGGAAAACGCTCTCTGACTTTAAAGCTGCTCTAAAAGAAGAAAATTGCATTAATAGATGCTCCCAGACTTAAAAAAAAGTTATTCAATCTTATCCTGGTGGGAATCTTGCCCAAACACTTCTTGTACCTTATGGGAGAGGGCCTGGGTCTGCTGTTCTTCTTTGTCATGTGCTGTTGAGCGGTTCTCTGAAGTTGGAGGGGCTGTACAGAGATGGGGCTACTAAATACAGCTCAGGATGAGAGTTTGAGTTGCTCTACACACTAAATATCACACTACTGCTGGCAAGTCCCCAAGGTTACGACAGCAAGGTCCCCCAGCATCCATGGATGCCTGTTGGCCAAGGTCTTATCTCTTTTAGGGTTGACATAACCTGATCCAGTGGGATTACTTGAAGAGCAAGAGCTTAATTACCAGGAATAAGAAGGAAGGCAGAACTATGCCATAAAATAATTTAGAGCCCAGATCTGCTCATGCAGATATCAATGGCAATACTCTGTTTAATTCCACCCTGAACACTAATCATAGTTTGCTGTTGTTGGTTTTTAACAGAACTGTGCTGAAAACAATTCATTCACATCAGCAAGTGTGCTGATTCAGGGGAATGCCTTGTGTGACTAAGCTTGGCAAGACATAGCCTACAGCCCTCGGTGAGGAGCAACATATTTGCTTGGCTTTCAGAAAAGATGCACTTATAAATAGGAATGGTGAGCCATTGGAAGATGAATCTTCAGTACTGTAGAAAGCAGCCTCAGAATTTTTAGAAGGTTGTGGTTGTTTGTTGTTTTTCTTGTTTGTTTGTTTGTTTTTGGTTTGGTTTTGTGATACTCATATCTTCTTTGAAAAATGAGCATACAGTCCATCAGTTCTGCTTGACGAAGTGGAGATCACTTCTAAAACAGATGACACAACTATTCCACTGGAACTTTTGCACCAAAAGTGCCCCAAAGCCTCAGACTTGGAATGAGGAATAGCCAGCAGCAGGAATGACAAACAGATCTCAAGAGCTTGGAATTGCTGCAAATTCTTTTATGTTTACTTCTGTAGATACTATTGAATTTATAATCAACTGAAAATCTACAAATGTCACTTGATCATGGGCTTGCATCTTTTCTACTGGGCACGCATCCTTTGAACCTCTTCTTCACATTGTTCAGTTGTTCATCCACACCCTGTGACGCTGAGTGCGTAGAGGTGCTTATGTTAGCAGCAGCTGCAGTGTGACTCTTCATCTTCCCCTTTGGCTGGGTGAAGTGCTCACTCAGATTCATTTGATTCCTTGGAATCTTTTCTGAATTGCAGGCTCTTTTACTTTTAACAGAGTGATATGATATGTATGAACAGTTAGGATTAGCAAAGACTCTGGACTGGTGGTTCCTAGCCTCTATCCTTGGGCTCACTGATGATCTGAATTAGCAAAGACTCTGGACTGGTGGTTCCTAGCCTCTATCCTTGGGATCACTGACGATCTGAATTAGCAAAGACTCTGGACTGGTGGTTCCTAGCCTCTATCCTTGGGATCACTGATGATTTGAATTAGCAAAGACTCTGGACTGGCGGTTCCTAGCCTCTATCCTTGGGATCACTGATGATCTATGAGACCTTGGCAAGATTGCTGGGGAACAGTATTTAATAATAATGCTCAAGGTCTTCAATTAGAATTGTGATGAGGAGTGTGTGTGGCACTCCACAAGAAAATATGAGAGCTGAGAATAATCTACTGGCCTGAAAACTCCGAGGATGTCTGCTTTACAGGAATGTGTCTCAGCCTGTGGTCCATGAGGCATTAGAAGGCATTTTGAGAATGTTTTCAAATTAAATTCATGCCCAGTTTAATGAATGCACTTTATTACTCATGCAAGCAAGCAAAAGAAAAACAACAAAAAGAACCCACTTCAAAAGAGAATGAAGAAAATAAAAGTAATAAACGAACCCTGAAGCCTCAGCTTGGTTTGTGTTTGCTTGTATCTAAACCCCACGTTACCAGTGCTCTGCAGAAACCAAGTAGCAGTGCTCAAGAAAGCAGTGTTGCCACTGCCTGAGTCAGGGCTGGCCAAGGTTAGCGTGTCTGGGAGGAAGCAGGGACAGTGAGTGAGTGCTGGGACCTGCAGGTGCACTGACAGAAGGTCCTGAGCAGGTCTCTCATTTCCTTCTCCTTTTACTTCTCCACCCTGCTCTGAGTAGGTGCGTGGTTGGTGTGCAGAGGAAAAGTCAAACCACTTCTGATGCTTTTCCCTGTTTTCAGCAGACTAAACCAGAGAAAGCACTTGTGGCAGCCTTTGTGGAAGGGTTACAACTTACGATGAGGCTTTAGGAGCCATAGGAAATTCTTGATCCTTCCTTCCCTATGGGTCTGTCATTTGTAAATCCGCCGTTGTCTCATCTGTTACAAGGAACCTTTCATTAAGGTTCCAAGAGCAATCAGACTCTGTCACTGCACATGGCTCTTTCAGCTGGTGGCTTAATGCACATCTACTATTCTGTTTATGCTTTCACTGCTCTCCTATGCAGCAGGCTGTACCTACACCCTGGCTTGGGTGACATCATTTTCCAAACATTCATTTCTGCATTTCTTCTTCTCTCTGATTTATCTTCATTTTGCATTATCCTAGTTTCTTACACACAGTCTGATAAAGAACTGGCATTTAGTTGGTCATTTCATGCTCAGTTCTTGTTTGATGAACAGGCATGCTTCCTTAGGAAGAAACCTGCTATGTTGTTTTTTTTTTTTTTTTTTCCCCTCACCAGGTTAAATCCTTTTTTATATAAAATAAGAAAACATCTTATGGATTCAGCCATGAGTAGACAAAATGGAAGTGTAGTTTATTTTGGATGTATAAAATTTAGTTTGAGGTTAGTGGTGGTTTAATTACAGCATTAAAAAAAAAAATTGCTATTCATACAGACATCCATTGTCTTCTGCTTTGATTTATCTCCAGGTCAGCCCCCTTCAGAACCCCATTTCTGGCAATCTCAGCAACATGTGGGGGTCTGGCAGCTTGTGCAGATATTGTCATCTTCCCTGCACTGCTCTTTCTTCTGTGCTGTGACACCAGCTCTACAGTCTGTCATTTCTCAGAAGCCCTTAATGATGCCTCTACTCTGTCACCTGCCCAATGGCTCTTCCAGAATCAGATGTTTTTGTCAAAGGTTTTTCAGACCTGTCTAGAAATACTGAAATAAAGGCAGGTGACTTGGTGACCAGATGATGTTCTACCACTGCCTTTCTGCCCTGCCTTGGGCAGATTACAGACCCCCTCCAGACCTCAGTTCCTCATCCATAAAAGAAGAATTGTAATAACAACTTTGCCAAGTGCTTTTATATGTCTGAAAGATCTGATGCAGATTAAAAGCGACCTGGGTTTTGTCAAACCTAACTCTACCTAGCACTCTCCATCTTTTCCACTGATGCCTTTTAACTGCTGAAGATTTGCCACTAAGCCTTTTAGGGTCAGGCTTTTGCTTCATGCCTTACACATAGGAACATTTGGGCTTTCAAATTACTCTTGTGTTCACAACATTCTCTACACATACTCTCATGCTGCTGAAAAAAAGCAACCCCTGAACAAACTACTAACAGCCTGATGATGCAGAATCTTGAGCGCCCTGTAACCTTTGTGTGCTGTAGGCAGGGTCCAGCTTTATCACTTTCATTATGGGCCAGTACACACTGAAATGTGTGATCTATTCCTTCCTGAGCCTGCCTTGCTTAGCAGTTCCTCTCATTGGTGAGTTGCTCTTGTACTTTTCAGTTATGTAACCCATCTCATTTTGTGAATATGTGAGTTTAACAGCCGTCAGTGTCAGCAGAGGCTTGGGGGGTGGGTGGGGTGTGTTTGGGTTT
>VWZE01026291.1:0-12620 GCA_013396675.1 Eubucco bourcierii
TAGGTTCTGTGAGATATAGGAGTAGTCCTCAACCATATGTGTGGAAGGTTTTGTGAAACTCTCCTGAAGAGATAAAAATGCAGCCTGTCTCACGAGAGCATTAAATGTTATGATGTGGGAATCTGGGAGGAAGAAGAGGACCTGCAGAGGGCCTACAAGAAGGCTGGAGAGAGACTTGTTTGCCAAGGCCTGCAGTGACAGGACAAGGGGCAACGGCTTCAATCTAGAGAAGGGCAGATTTAGACTGGATGTTAGGAACAAGTTCTGCACCATGAGGGCAGTGGAACACTGGAGCAGGTTGCCCAGGGAGGTGATGGGGGTCCCGTTCCTGGAGGTGTTTAAGGCCAGGCTGGATGAAGCTCTGGACATCCTGATCTAGTATGAGGTGTCCCTGCCTGTGGCAGGGGGATTGGAACTGGGTGATGCTTGTGGTCCCTTCCAACCCTGACTGATTCTGTGAATCTTAATGACAGTCCTCTGTGGTGGTGGCTAGCAGACTGCCCTCCTTTGCTGGCTTAGCTCTGCAGCACACCACAGTGGGTGCTGGGTGCAGGCAGCTGCTGCTCACAATGTGTGCATGAGAGGTGACACCAATGCCTGCAGCACAAATAAGGCTTGAGAGGGCTCTGAGTAACCTGATCTAGTTGGGCACACCCCTCCTGACTGCAGAGGAGCTTGGACTGGCTGACCTTTGGAGGTCCCCTCCAACCCAGACCATGCTATGAAGAGGTGGGAAAGAACTACAACTAGACAACCAGAGCCCAGAAGGATGAAGTGAACTGAAGGTATCTCTCTCTCTGTTGAAAGAAAATGAAGTGGAGCACGAAGACTTGACTCAGTCACTGAACCTCGTCAAAGATGTGATCGCTGCAGTCAACAGCAAAGTCAGCAACTACGAGAAGAAGATGCGGCTGGGGGAGATCTACAGCCGGACGGACAGCAAGTCCATCATGAGGATGAAGAGCGGCCAGATGTTCGCCAGGGAGGACCTGCGGCACCGCAAGCTCATCCGGGACGGGCCTGTCTCTCTGAAGAGTGCGGCAGGGCGGCTAAAAGGTAAGGCTGAGGCTGGCCTGCCTCCTGCCAGGGCAGGGTCAGCTCTGCTTGCCCTCTGGCCTGTAGCATCACGCCTCAGATCGCTGTCTCCAGGCCTTGTCTCGTCTTCAGAGACATTTTGACAGTGCAGGTTGGCAGGTGATCTGCTGGAGAGCAGCCCTGTGGAGAGGGACCTGGGAATGTTGGTGCAGAACATCCATGGCACAGCAATGTGCCCTGGTGCCCAAGAGGGCCAGTAGCGTTCTGGGGTGTATTAGGAACCTGAGTGTGCCAGCAGATCAAGGGAGGTTCTCTTCCACCTCTGCTCTGCCCTGGCAACTGAAGGCAGTACTCAAGATGAGCTCAGGTTAAGAGGGACAGGGATCTGCTGGAGAGAGTCCAAGAGAGGACTACAAGCATGATGAGGGGCCTGGGTCTGTTCAGTCTGGGGAAGAGAAGACTGAGAGGGGATTGTTTATAAGTCTCTGAGGGCTGGGGGTCAGGAGGAGGGGACAGGCTCTGCTCATTTGCTCCCTGGGATAGGACAAGGAGCAATGGATGGAAGCTGTAGCACAGGTGTTCAACACAAGGGGAACTTCTTGACCCCAGAGCACTGGCGCAGGCTGCCCAGAGAGGTTGTGGAGGCTCCTTCTCTGGAGTCTTTCAAGGCCTGTCTGGCCTGTGTTCCTGTGCCTTCAGCTGGATTGTCTGGTCCTGCTCTGGCAAGGGGGTTGGACTGGATGATCTCTTTGTGTCCTTTCCAACCCCTGACATCCTATGAGCCTGTGATCCGTGATTCTGTGATTTTGACATCAGCCTTCCCCAAGCTGTGCACTCTCTTGCTGTTGATTGCACCTGGTGTTTCTGAGATGATAGGTAGCTGCTTTTCCTCCTGCTGACTGCATGCCTGCTGAAGGCCTGGGTTGCAGTGGCACCACCTTGCCTGGGCCAAGGATTGGAGTTGCTGGAAGATCTTAGGGACAGGAGAAGGTGATGTGGCTGCAGTTGCCCTGAGCAGTGAGTCAGATCTCCGTGCCACAACACACATGTGCAGCAGTTCCAGGAACCTGCTCACTGAATCTATAACCCAACCTCAGTTTCCTGGGAGCTCTGCTCACCAGCAGCCCTGCCTTTGCTCTTCTTTAAGGCCTGTGATAGGGCTGCCTGGGCTCATCATTACCATCCCAGTTTCACTGGGACTCCAGAGACAGGTCCCAGGCAATTTGTTGCTCTTGAACCTCTTGAGCTGCTGACGCAAACTGCTCAGGAGAGGCTCTGATGTCTCTGTAGCTGCCTCTCACTTGGTCAGTGGTGGTTTTTTTTAAATCAGTTGGAGATGGTGTTTTTCTAAGGTGCTGTGCTCTGCTGAGCACTTCAGTTCTCTGCTGAATAAAACAAGAACTCTGCCAAGGAGGGCCTGAGTCGGGAGCACGGTAGCAGTGAGCAGGCAGGGCCATGTCTCAGGCTTGGCAGGAGGGCTGAGCTTTCCTTCTCTTACTCCAGTACCAGCTGATTAAACCATGGTACTTGGGAATGGATACTGGTAGCCTGGTGCTGTGCTGTGCAGGGAGGCAGTGACAACCTGAAATTCCATATTGAGTTGATTTATTTTGAGATTTTGGAAGCAGGAAGTTTGCAGATGGTTTCTAGGCACCCAAGGTTACCAGTGACTTTAGATGATGGATGAGGCAGGTTATACTGCTGTTGTGCAACCTTGTGATAAGTACAGGCTGCCTTTGCATTTCCAAGTCATAGACATGCACAGGCATACCTTTGTCTGTAGTGCAAACTCCCCCTGAAAGCAGATCCTGCTGACAAGCTGCAGAGCCCAGGCAGAGAGCAGCTACTTCATACATTCCAGCTGTTTTGCAGGATCTGAAATGGAGCACTGAGAAATATAGGGAAGGTCTTTTCTTAAAGGAATTTAGCATTTCCCCTTTTGCAAAGTGCACAGATGATAGAGAAGAATGGAGTCAGATGCTGACTTTTGCAAACCTGCAAGAGCACAGAGTTAATTTTGAAGTTTCGATTCAAGTTTGGTGGTTCTTTTATCTGGATGGGATCCTGCCTTCCCAACACGGAATGGAAGGAATTACCCATGGGATGAATTAACTTCTTGGTTTGTTTCCTCTCTGTCACAAGATTTCCCAAGTACATTACACAAAAACTCTTTGTGCTGAAGGCTCTGGGTGGGGCATTCAAATTGGTAGTTGCTGTGCAAGTTTACGAGCTGTCATTAGGAGCCTCGGAAGGCTGTACGTGGACGCTGGGAAAAGGCTCTGTTCTGATTTAAAGCCCTCTGTTGGCTCGATGTGCTTCCTTCTCCCGTGAAAGAAAGCCAGGCCCTGCATCTCACACAAGAGTTGTTTATCTGTGAGCAGCATCAGTGGTGGCTCCTGAAGCAAGTCAGTATTTCCTGGGAAAGAAACTGCAGCTGACAAATGTTGTTGTTGCACGGTAACTTAACGCTCCGCCAGCCGCTCATCAGGACAACTGTAAATCCCAAAACTTCCTCTGCAGATATTTTGCTAGGGGGCTAAAATACTGTTTGAGAAAACAGCACTTCAATTCTGAAAGTGTCTCCAGCTTGCACTGTTATGCCCATGTCCTAACCATTAGAAGGCCTCTGGCTGGAAAGAAGCACTCCTACTCCAACAGATGAGAGGAGAGAGAATCCTGCAGGTTTCTGCTTAACACAAAGTCGGTTCAGACCTCACCTGGCCAAATATCCCCAGGAGCTGCCCCTGCTTCTCCTGCCACCTGGAAGGCTGACTCTGCTTCCAGGATTTGCAAACACAGCCCTACTGTTCCCCAGCTATGAAAAGAAACCTGTTTCAGAGTGAGCTGTGTGCTTACAATGCCCTGGTGTGCTTTTCTCTTTTGCAGAAGTCCAGGCTGTGCTCCTCTCTGACATGCTGGTATTCCTTCAGGAGAAGGACCAGAAGTATGTCTTTGCCTCACTGGTAAGGCTTCACTTTCTTCTTTTTTTTTTTTTTTTGATGTGAGAGACCCTGGATGTGTGCTGTGCAGCAAAGCCTGACACTGCCTGCTAAACAACTTCAATTTTATTTTTTTGCTTACAACATTTTGGATTGCTAAGCAGACTCCATTCTTTCTGACAGGCAAACCTGTCTCCATGCCCCACCTCCTCTGGCTGCAGTGGCTTAGCACAGCTGATAATGGGCCTTGGAAACCTGCCTGTCACTTGATGCACTTACTCCTTTTCAGTTTGTGCAAGTGGAAGCAGCGATTGGGATGGGAGGGGGCAGTGGGATAATGCAAACATTGTAAAAATGAATCTTAGCAGAAGGAAATGTCCTAAGGCATTGTGAGCTACAATGAGGGTCCAGGAGGTGAAATGCCACAGCAGTAAATTCAACAGAACAACTTGAAAACACAACTGAGGAATATGTTTGTAATGCTCAAGACCCAAACCATTGGCTTCTGAAGACAGGCCTCATGAAAGGGCCAGGCACAGTGACCTGCTAAAGAAAACCTAGTACCTAATTGAGTCTGCTGGGGGTGTCCCCTTGCAGGCATGGTCTAGACTGGCTGAACCTTGTGACCTTTCCACTCTGTGACCGTTGTGAGAGACGCTAATTTGTTACTGCAGCCCCACCAACGATCTGCACAGTCTCAGTGCAGATTTGCACCCACATCCTGCTGCCAGTGAGCAGCTACCACATCACCCCAGTTGTAGCATCCTGTAAAATGCACCACGGGGCTGACTCATGCGGAGATGACACAAGAGCAGGGGACATCTGAAGTGAGCAGGCTGATTTCACAGAGACCATAGCACACAATGAACGTCATCTTGTTCTCCGTCGGAGCAGTCAGCTGCGCGCTTCTGAGAACAGCAGGGCCTTTGGGGGGGTTAGAAAACAAGATGTTACTCCATCCTTGGGAGAGATCATGAAGATAGCTTGTGGAGCAGGTGGTAGCAAGCTGCATTGAGGAGCCATGATCCTAATGACAGAGTGTGGGCAGGAGGAGAGGAGATCAAAGGTCTGCTCGAGTTAGAGCAAAGTACGGTAGAGTTTGTAAAACCACAAAGTCAATTGTAAATTATTTCTTTGTTGAAATGGAACAAGGTGAAATTGCTTTTCCTACAGAACTGATGGAGGAAAGCAAGCCTATTCCCTGTTCTTTGACCACATTAAAATGATTTATATTTTTAATTAGCCAGGAGGTTGAGAAAATGTTTACGACCTGAGAGAGGTAGTGGTGTGGCTATTGGGACCTGATTTTCACTTCTGGCTTACGTGTGGGAACTGGCACCGCTCACCCTCCTCACCTGTTTCTTTCTGTCTGAAGGACCAGAAATCCACTGTGATCTCTCTGAAGAAGCTGATCGTACGAGAAGTGGCTCACGAAGAGAAGGGTTTGTTCCTGATCAGCATGGGTGTGAAAGACCCTGAAATGGTGGAGGTCCGTGCCAGCTCCAAAGAGGAGCGTAATGGCTGGATACAGATCATCCAAGACACAATGAACACCATGTAAGTGACCAAAACTGTTCCTGCAGGGCAGGCCATTCACCACCTGGTAACGTTCTGGTAGTAACTGAGGCATCTCTCTTGAGCAGGAGCAAAGATGAAGATGAAGGAATCCCTTGCGAGTCTGAGTTTGAAAAGAAAGTGTCAGATGCAAAAGTGAGAGGACTGAAAGGTAAAATCCTACCTGGGACAGAGCTGATTTGGGAAAAACGTATGAGAATTGTTGGGTTGGGTTTTGTAGTTGAGCTGTTTTGCAAAGGAGTGGGAATCCTGCACCCAGCAAATAATCGGAGTCCTTGCATGTGCTTCACCTTGCTTGCGTTATTGTTTTTCCCAGCCTGCTGGGGGCCGCTGCTGTGCAGGGTTGTGCAGGGCATGGTTGTATCATCAGGGGCCAGTAGATGGGGCCAGTATCTCAGGAATCACTCAACTCTGCCTGCCGAAGGTTTATTTTCTGTCTTAACTCCTGGTTTCTGTTCATCTCCACAGAACAACTTCAGCAGAAGGATAAGCAAATCCTCCTCTTGCTGGAGGAGAAGTCTAAGATCTTCCAGGACATGGCAGACAGCTCTGTGCAGGAAGACATGCCTGGCTCCAGGCTGCTCTTCAGAGCCAACACAGAAGAGGCACCAAAAGGAGAGGCCATTATGAAAACTGCAATAAATGAAGGTGAGCAAGTCAGAGTAACACATCAACTACACTGCCCAACAGACAGTGAAGGCATCAGTGCTCAAGCAGTGCACCAATTGCATAGGGGAAGTCTCTGTGTCAGAATAGTGGCATAGATGAGGAGATAATTGCCATTTGTGATGCAGATATTGGTGGCTGTTGAAAGAGGCCAGACGAGAAGACAGCACAGAGAACAGATGTGCACTGAATCTGCACTGGGGTCAGGAATAGAGCTGGTGACCTTAGCTGAAGTGTGGACCAGCACAGCTTTTGCTGTGCTTCATTCTCAGGAAGGCGTGAGAAAGGGACTTGGCTTCTTGCAGACCCTTGTGGTGCCTGCAAGGAACAGGCAAGTCTGTTGACAAAGGCAGAGAGAGATGGAATCAGGCAACTTTCTGATGTGACTTTTGGAGAAGCTAAACATGATTAAATGCTGTTTTCAGCCCACATCAGTGGTGCCTGGAGGAAGAGGAGCAGGTGTAAGCCAGAAACTGGACTAAATGGTCAGATAAATTGAGGTTTTGCAGCAGGAATATGTACTGTTCATATCATTGTCATAGAAACGTGGGTTTTTAGAACAGCAAAGCCTCTGAATTCCCAACCTAAGCTCAGGCAGGAATGAAAATGGCTCAGAAGGCTGATGTGGTCTTTAACAGAGATTGATGCTTTTTATCAGTTGAACTCCTGCAAGATCTGGTGAACAGGAGCCTGGGCACTGCCCTTGGACAGCAGGTCAGCAGCACTGCCATGGAACAGGAAGGAGGAGTTGGGCCCATCTCTCTCCCTAGAAGAGCAGAAACGTTTGGTGGATTTGACAGCCATCAGATGAACGCCTCCAAGTGTGAGTAGCTCCCCGAGTGCCATCACCGCTTCAGCAGGACATTCACTGTGTGCCCCGGCAGGGCTCCAGCAGCTGGTGATCTGGCTTTCTCAACTGCCCCCCAGCAACAGTCGATAGATTAAGTAACAGATTAGGAAAAAAAGGCTTGGGTAGAAGTGGAATGATGGTAGCTGAGAACCCATGGTTAGATGAGGATTAAACATCTGAGCTCTGAGCTCCTCTCTATGCTCTCAGCCATCCTTTTCTGCTTTGCTTACATGGCACGTGAAAGCATTTGGCTTCTTGATGGATTACTTCATGTTGTTGTTGTAGTAGCTGCAGCTCTGTTCTTCATTCTTCAGTTGTCTTCCAGCAGTAGCCTGGTGCTGTTGCACTCTTGAATGGATGAGAGTATTGCTGACTCAGGCACCTTCTCCCCTGGCTCAGCTCTCTCTGCAGAGTGTTCTCCGTACAGCCGCATGTGTTATTCCTGCAATTAAGACTCTCCCAGAGAAATGCGTGAATATTTATTTCAGCTGCATAGTTGGCTGCTTCCCAAGGCTCTTTTTCTTTGCCCTAGTCATCAGAAACTTCCCTGTCCTCAAATTCCTTTCTCTGTGGTCTCACTCATACTCCCTGCACAGCCAGTTTTGCTGTGCTAGTGTCTGTCTCGGCATTGGGTTCGTTGGGCCTTGTCTGACCTTCTGCGTCGGAGGAGCAGCTTTAGCTCCAGAGTCAGACACCAGAAGTATGTAGAGGTTTTCCCAGATCTATTGGAAAGCTTCAAAGCCCTCCACAGGCTTTGTCATCATGATGACAAATATATTCATGCTGGAGGGGTTTGTTTAGGGTTGTGCCTCTCTCTGTTGCAGTGATGAATGGGACAACCTCAGGCTGTTCATTGTCCAGCTCTAGGTTTTCTGCAGCCATGCCCTCTTTTGACTTAGGTTGCAATTCAATAGTTGCAGGCTCTTGGGAGAATTTGGGGAACAAACACAGGGCCTGTTTGTTGAGCTGCAGGCTGGGAGGCAGGAAACTTGGCTTTCATCTCCAGTTGTTCTGTTCACAACCTGTGCAACCTTGGGCAAGGCTTATAACCTGACTCCCCTTCGTTCTCCTCTCCAGCAAAGCAGAAGGGAGGTGCTTCCTCCTGCAAAGAGGTGGAAGGTCCCAGGACGTGGCGCAGGAGAGAAGGTCTGTTAGGAGGACTTGAGGGTCAGCCTTTAATAGCAAAGCCTGCCTGGGGGGGGTGGTGGGAGGAGAGGGCCTTTGCACGAGCTACGGTGTCCTTCACACTGCTGCAGGTACACCTGTATTAGAAGAGTGGCAGTAGGGAGGTTGCCACTGCAGGTGTGGGTGTTCTCCATGGGCTGCATCTCAGCTGGCAGGGAGACTGCAAGAGTCTTGGCAAGAGCTAAAGGGCCAGAGAGCTGCGCGACTCCTCCCCTGCCCGCACAGGCTGCCTTGCAGCGCTTTCGGCCCCGCAGGGAGGTTCATTCCTGCTCGGGAGCACTAGAAGTGAGGAGGAAAGGTCCAGTGTTCCTTTGAAGGTAGAGGATTCTGATAAGCAGGGCTAAGGATAGATTGTCAGCATGAAATTACACAGGGCAGATTGTCAACGTAAAGCTACACAGGGTACTGCGCAGCAGGATCTGACCCAACTGTAAAGTGCACTTAGAATCATGAGGCTTGGAAAGACCTCTAAGGTCATCAAGTCTAACCATCAGTCCAGCACTGCCATGACCACCAAACCGTATCCTGAGACACTTGTCACTTGCATAAGAGAGACATAGAAACTATACCTGCAGTAGTACACCCTGATGGGATACTGCTCTCCATCTGCTCTTCACAGAATCACACAGAATCACAGAAGGTTAGGGATTGGAAGGGACCCCGAAAGCTCATCCAGTCCAACCTCCCTGCCAGAGCAGGATCACCCATACCAGATCACACAGGAGCTCATCCAGGCAGGTCTTGAATATTTGCAGAGGGGGAGACTCCACAACACCCCTGGGTAGCCTGTTCCAGTGCTCGGTCACCCTCACAGGGAAAAAAATTCCTCCTGGCATTTACAGGGAACCTCCTATGCCTCAGCTTCCACCCATTGCCCCTGTCCCATCACTGGGCATCGTATTCTGCCTCATCTCATCTCTACAAGTGTTCTCTGCTAGCAGAGAGCAGCGCAGGCTCTAGACGGAGCACAGCTTAATAGGAGCGTGCCAAATACATCAGCATGTCTGAAACCAAAGTCAATCCTAATCTGAATTCACATCCACTTTTTCTGTTGTTGCTGACATGTGCTGGATACATTAGTTAGTGTCAAGAGTTCTGTCTCCCCTCCTGTGAAACACCTGAGTTTGCTGTATTGAATCGATCAAGACATAACGAGCGAGTTCATCTGTGGCTTCAGTGGTGACTAAGCAGTGCCAAAAATGCTGCCTTCTTCCTTTAGGTGGAGCAAAATATGAAGGCGACGATGCTCAGGACCTTCGAAGAACCGAGTCGGACAGCATTTTAAAGAAGGTAGTGCTTGGGTTCTCTGTCTGCTGCCCAGTTCAGATTTCAGGAGAGTGACAGTGCTGAGTTTCTTGGCCATCAGATGAATCAACCCTAAGTTCAGCCTGAAATAAAATTTGCAGTCTACAGCCAAAGCCACTTTGCTGGAGCTAAAATGCTGACTTGAAAACCCTTGCAAATCAGTTGTATTCCTTTGTGGCACAGGTTGTCTGCCATCTGTCTGCAGCATGTGTTTAATTATGCATCATTATTAAAATGATAAGGTCAACTATAACCTTGCCCCCATTCTCGCTGCGGATCGATCCATCATCTAACCACAAAATGATACCTAATTAACATTTGATTTTTAGATGATTCTGACTTGCCTGAGAAACATGCATGAATTCTCCCAGAGTGGAAGATGGAGGTGGGCTTTAATGAGCCTGTCATTAGTTCAGCTTCAGAAGACATTTGCTGTGATTTCTCATTTGTCCTCGTATTAAATCTTTGATCTTTTCATAGGGTGGAAATGCTAATCTGATGTTCATGTTGAAAAGGAATAACGAGGTAAGAATTGATTCCTTCATTTGAGTTGCAAGTGAATTTGTCTCAGTAGGTGATAATGTAGAAGAAAGTACATTTCATTTGCTGGAGCACACGGAGACTTTTAAACACATTAAGCTGAGCTCACTCTGTCATTTATTTGCTTAACCTTGGATGTTCAGACAGGGAGCTCGCTGATTGTCATCTGCTTGCCAGCAGGGTGATGTGTGCTGATTAGAGGCAGCAAGGGTTAATTACCACCAGGATGCTCGGGGCTGTATTTATTGTGCATCTGCAGACAGAGGGAGTTTAATTTCACATTGCAGGTGCACTGAATTGGGGCAATTAGATTTCTATTCTCCCTTTGATACACATTCATAACTCCCAATTAGCATTAATGGCAGAATAAGAAGCAGTTCTCTTAATACTGGTTATCCCTCCACTGCTGCAAATACTGTGGTGGTTTTTCTTCTCCTTAGAAGGAGAGGCTCAGAATTTTTTTGCTGGGCTAAAATTGTGTTGAGGGATAGGGCATTGCTCCAAAGCAGCTTGCTCTGTGTTGCTGCATGATGTGTTCACATTTACCTGTATTGTCAGAGAGCCTCCATGAACACCTCAACCCTACTGATGTGCCTGTTATGTTGCACATTTTCTGATGACAGTGGGATCTGTATGGGTCAGCTGGGTATGGAAGGGTATAAAGGGTGCACATTTACTTTCAAATTCCTTCTTTTCTTTTTTTTTTTTTTTTTTTTTTTTTTTTTTTTTTTTTTTTTTTTCTGCCCCTTGAAGTTCTTTCTGTGAATTTTTAAAGTGAATTACTGAGTTTCATCCCAACTACTCTGCTGCTTTTTGAGCAAACTGTTACAGTGGGAAATGGTTTGCAGAGACAACCCAAAAGTCCCCATGAGGTCTTTTGGTGCTTGTGCAGGTGTTTCCTCCTCTGCCAAACTGATAGCCAGGAGACAGGAAGGTGACTCTAGGCACTTCTCAGAGATGTTCAAGGGCTCTGGGGGATGATGCAGTCATTGGAGGTGAAGAGTGAGAAAAGTGAAGGTGTAGATGGAAGGTCATGCAGCTTGTCAGACCCACTGGTGGGTCACAGTGGAAAGGAGGCTGCTTTACACCTCCCCTGCACTCAGTGAAGTCTAACAGCACTGCTTCTGTTTTCTCGCAGCAGGTCCTCCAGACCATTAGCAGCCTCCACAAGCTCCTCAGCGCTTTGCAGGTAGGCTTGGCCTTCCGTTCTGCTTTGGCACACTGCACGTCCCACCAGGCAGAAACAGCCACTCACACCTCACCCCTCATCTCCCCTCCTTCCCCTTTACCTGTCACATCACTGCACGGCAGAGTGCCCCATGACTGGCTCACAGGCAGCATGCCAGCAGGCCGCAGGAATGAGCTGCTGCCCAAGTGAACCAGTGCCCACCTGAGATTGGGAGGCTGCTGGGCAGGATGCTCTGCCAGCATCCTCTGGTAGCCCAGCCACAAGGCAGCAGTGCCAAGCTGTCAATTTGGTGTGAGAAGAAGGGGCTTGATACAGCACCCTGAGGTTTTGGGGAGTGGGATTTCTGTCCTTTGGGAGGAGGTTGCAGTGATTTGTGTGCCCTCTCTCGTAGGGCGTTGTGCTGCAGCAGGACACCTACATTGAGGACCAGAAGCTGGCTCTGAGCGAGAGGGCTCTGAGCCGAAGCTTCTTCCGTCCGACCTCGCTGCTGGAGCAGGAGAAGCAGCGCAACCTGGAGAAGCAGCGCCAGGAGCTGGCCAACCTGAAGAAGCAGCAGACGCAGCACCAGGAGGAGAGGCGGAGGAGAGAGAAGGAGTGGGAAGTCCGGGAGAAGGAGCTGGCAGAACAGGAGGCCCACCTGGCCCAGCGAGAGGAGCAGGTCCAGAGGGGGTGGCAGGATCTGGAGCGGGAACGAGAAGAGCTGCAGGTGAAGAAGGCAGCCTACCAGCTTGACCTGGAGAGGCTTCGCGCGGCGCAGAAGCAGCTGGAGAGGGAGAAGCTGCAGTTCAAGCAAGACGTGGAGCGGTTAGCTCAGATGCGGCAGGAGCCTGACCACAACCAGGTAAATGATGCTGAGCTGTGGGGAGCAGCTGGGCAGGTGAGATGTCCTCCTCACAAACAGCCTGGCTGCTGTAGGATACCTGCACCCTCTGGCTGCCACACAAGCCACTTGCGGGGCTGGTAACTGCAGACGAGGCTACTGTACACCTACCTTCATCTCCAAAAGCATTCTTGACATCCAGCAAAGAGATGGACCCTGAGGAGACAGGGCACCTGCAACCTGGTCTTAGCTCAGTGAGCAAAGGTCCCCAACTCTGCTGCAAGAAGCTTGTGGTGTCTGGCTTCCCACAGCCAGAAAGAAATGGATTTCCCTGCTCACTGCAGGGGGCTTGGACTAGATGACTTGGCACAGTCGACTTGCTAGAGGGCAGGGATACCATCCAGAGGGACCTGGACAGGCTGGAGAGTTGGGCCCAGGCCAACCTCATGAAATTCAATAAGGCCAAGTGTAAGGTCCTGCACCTGGGTAGGCACAATCCCAAGCACAAATACAGGC
>VWZE01026291.1:13066-58272 GCA_013396675.1 Eubucco bourcierii
TACTAGTGGGAGGTGTCCCTGCCTATGGCAGGGGCTTGGAACTAGATGATCCTTGAGGTCCCTTCCAACCTTACCATTCTATGATTCTATGATTCTATGACTTTCAGAGGGCCCTTCCAACCCAAACCATTCCATGATTCTATGCAGATCCTGCTCTGTACAGTTTCCAGCAAGCTGGGGTTCATTCTTCCATAGCTGTGCTACAATCTGGCTGAGGAGAGCAAGCATCACGGGCTGAATTTGGTCCTTCAACATGTTGGTGATCCTTTGTTTGTTTGTAACTGGCTAATTGTGAATGTACTGTGCAAGAGCTGTAGCAAAAGGAGTTGATAAATGTTGGATTATAGAATGGAAATTGTTTTGTGCGCCTGAATGGGCTAATTGCAGAGCTCAGAAGTGAGCTGTGAAAAGCAAATCAGAGGAGGGCTTGCTCCCTCCCACCCCAGATCCAGGTCAGGCCAGAAGTTTTCCTAGCACGCAGTGAAGCTGTTCCAGCATGGAGCACACACAGACATGCGAAGGGCATGGACACTGTGGGAGAGGCTGAGGTAAAATAGCTGAGAGGCCTGGGGCAGGAAGAGAAGGAAGCACCTTTTGGAGGCAGGTATCTTACTGACATTGCAGAGCTATTAATAGAGGGCTTGGGGAGGCTTTGTTGAGCTATTGTTTTGATCTTCCCTTTGCATGTGCAGGCTCAGTTACCTCCTGAGACAGCCGTTAGGAGAAAGGGGGAAAAGAAAAAAAAAAAAACCAACAAAACCATGAGGAAAAATGTTTTTGCTTTCATCTTTTGCTTGGGAAGGCTTCCTTTGACACATGCCGCTCTGGTGCGGTGTGCTGGCGTTCCCCTGCTGGAGAGGCACGCTTCTCCTTGGCCTTCTGCCACCATCTGTGTGCACAAACCATGCAGGGTGAGTCTTGGTACTGAGATCTTAGAGAATATTTGCCCTTGGCTTGTTGATACATAGCAGAGTGCATGTAGCAGCAAAAGATACCCGAGCGTTACTCTCTGCCTGCTTCCTTTCTTCCTCTTAAGGAGAGCTGCTTCTCTCGCTGCTTTGCTTGGGAGGGGACCAGTCTCTAGCTGGTGGATAGGTTGGATGTTCACAAGAACAGCTGGCTCTGAGTGCTCTGGGACACACCTTTCCTGTCCAGGTTCTCCGCTAGCCTCCTTCATGTCCTGATGAAACGCTGTTGTTTGCCTCTGTAGGTCTCAAATCTACATGAGAAACTTGCAAGAGTCTCCTCTCAGTCCAGCGTGGATGACTCCTCCAAGCAGAAGAGCCCTTCCCTTCCCAAACAAGGGCACTTTGATGCAGAACTCTCTGTCTCCCCCAAAAGGAACAGTCTTTCAAGGACACACAAAGAGAAAAGCACTTTCCATTTGCTTAGCACAACAAACCAGACTAACAAGGCAGCAGAGGAACAGCCCCAGATGCCTACTCGCCTCTTCAGTTTATCCAAACCAAAGGAGAAGAAGGAAAAGAAGAAAAAGGGCAGGGGACATCGCTCCCAACAGTCTGGTGAGTGCTAGGGGAGGCCATAGGTGTGTTTTCAGGCTATTGGTTGCCTTCCAGCCAGCACTCTTATGCAAGTCAAAAAGTCTAGCCTCAAAAGTGGATGGCAACACAGGGATGGAGAAGATGAGCTGTGGTGAGGAGAGTTCCCAGGGTGAAGTGGTCTTCTGTGGGCTTTTCCATCTGTTCTGCAGCTCCTGAAGTTGGCCTATCTTGCTCCATCCCTCTCCCATCCTGTCCTGAGCAGCCTCCACTTGTTCAGTTCTCCCTTAATTTTTCAGCTTGCCCTGCTTCAAGGAGCAAAAGGTCTTGCTTCAGTGTGTGTGCTTTCAGGAGCTCCCAGCTGCTGCACCCCCTGTGTCATTGCTGTCTGCTTTAACTCCATCGTAGTTGGGAAGCGACAGCCACAACCCTTCTGGTGTCCTTTCTCTTCCCCTCAAGCTGGTCTGTCAGGTCTTTTGATCTCATAAAAAAAAAAAAATTAAAAAAAAGGCAAACAAATGCAAGTTTTTTCTCTGATAAAACTCAGGACTCTGGTCAGGCTTGATGGGGCTCTGGGCAACTTGATCTAATGGAAGATGTCCCTGCTCACTGTAGCTGACCTTTGGAGGTCCCTTCCAATGCAAACCATTCTGTGATAACCCTCTGACCCATATTGACTTTGATCTCACACCCTTAGATGACCAATTTCTCTGTGTTAACTCCTGCTTTCCAGCTTCTGCACAGGAAAAAGCTCAGGAGATGTTTAGTTCTTTCCAGTGAGAGTGCTACTACACTGGCACAGGTTGCCCAGGGAGGTTGTGGAGCACAGAAGCACAGAATGTGATCTTCGATTTGTGATTCTGTGCTCCACAACCTACCTGGAGGTGTTCAGGACCAGGTTGGGTGAGGCCTTGAGTGACCTGTTCTAGTGGGAGGTGTCCCTGCCTATGGCAAGGGGTTGCAACTAGATGATCCCTGAGGTCCCTTCCAACCTAAACCATTCTGTGATAATCTGATGATAGGTCATCAGGCAGTCAGGCATCTTCTAAGGTGCCCAGTGGACTGGGCAGAATTGCCCTGTGTGTGGGGTCATACTCTGCCTGCCCTATTCCTGCATTCCCATAGTGATTCCCACCTGTTGTTTTTGCTTTTTTTTTTTTTTTTTTTTTTTTGTGCTGCAGATTCTCACTCATCAGAAGCACCTCCAGAGGGTGAGGAGATCTTCTGCTGAGCAGGGACGGTAGCGGCGGTCACTCGGCATTGGTACAGTGGACATCTCCCTGCCCGCTCCACAGCACGCGGCTGGTGCCTGCATCTGACAAGCATTGGGAGGGTTTCAATAAGACATGTTAGGAGGTCTGCTGAGTGGTGGGAAGGGGCCTCTCTCTCCTGTGGCTTTGCCTGGATTCTCACCACAGAGGCTGACTGCACAGTACTGGCTCTCTGTGTGCAAACCTTGGGTTAAATGGATTGGGATAGATGTGTTCTGTCTCTTCTTACTGCTGAAGGGTGAGAGAACATAGCCTTAAGGGGTCTGTGCCTTCAAATCCCCCTTTTCTGGGGAACATAACCAAAACCAAGCATTTACGGAAAGATGAGGCCTCTGCCAGTGGTGCATGCACACTGGCATGTATGGAGATGCTGGATTTATCCATCTGTGTGTCCACTGGGATATGCTCACAGTCTGTACAGCCAAGCATTGCTCGGCCCGTGGGGATCCGTGATTCCTGATGACTTTCAGGGAGCATGCAGATATTAAATATCTTGCCCTTACTGCTCCTGTTGTAATCTCTTCTGTGCTGAATGGATAGACTCTGGTTTTAGAAAGCTACCTTACACCAGGAAACAGTAACAGCATTCCAAATAAAAACTCGGGAGGGGGAAGAGAATTCAAATAATTCCAAAAGATTTCCACGGGGCAAACTGTTCCCAGGCTCAGGCAGAACATCTTTGGGTACATTTAAAATGATGCTGAAATGAGAAATTCAGTAGGCTTGGGAGGCACCCCCAGGGAGGCAGGACAGTGTTCAAGTGGGAGCAACTCTAAGCAATGCTCTTCTAGGCAATCTCTTTGAGCTCCAGCTGACTCCTTCCCATCCCCTGAGTAAAGATCCTTTGCTTGGACAGAATGTGGTTCTCCAGTTGCATTTGACATCCTTTCATTACAAACTGGATGACTTACTGGAGAGATGGCTGAAAATCTGCTTTTAGGGACCTCTGTTCTACTGTTTGCATTTTTCTCCCCCTCCTTTTTGGGTAACCATTGGGCTCCTGTTTCTCTGGCTCATGTCAGCTTCCCTTGCTCATTTCTAAGGCAGAATGAGGTGGCAGCAATTTCAGATCACTTCAGGGGCCTTGAGTGCTGTGAGCAGAGTGAACTCCTTGTCCCTGTGCCTATACAGCACTGTGCACTTATTAACCATTGCTGGGGAGAAAACACATTTCATGGGCAAGAACCCCATGGCACAGGTCCCCAGCTCCAGCGTGGCCTCAGGTCCCTTTCCATCGCTGTGGGCTCATGTCGCCATCAGGAGAAGAGGAAGGTCTGAGGGTGCTTTGACTGTGCTGTCTGTGAGATGTTTGTACAGCTGTTGAAGGCAGGGATGTGCTCAGTGGGGGAAGAGAAATGCAGCAAGCCAAACTTTTTCCCCAAATTATCATTCTTCCAAACCCTCTCCGGGGGATTTCCCGAGCGGATTTGTACAGACGCTATCAGCTTCAACATAGCTCAAGGGTTTGCTCAGAGTCTGAAACTGTCAAGTGCATTTCCTTTCCTACTAGTTTTCCTTTAACAACCACCCCACAGCATTTCTCCTCTTGCACTCTTGTTTCAATTTCAGGTTGCTCTCTGCCTTCTCACAAGCCAGGAACTCGCAGCAAGTTCTCAGAGTTCAGTGCTGCTGAGCAGCAGCAACAGTGACAGTGAGGTGGATGCTTGGACTGGTCTGTTCTTGGCCAGTGCAGGAATCCTAAGCTGCCTGCTTGCTTTTGAAGCTCTCTAAACTATTTAGACTCAAGAGATGAAAGAAAAAGAGAGGAGAGGGGAAAAAAAAAAAAAAAAAAAAGGAAAGAAGAAAGGAAAAAGGGGTGAGATTTATTTTTATTTTGCCTTTTTTAATATTATTTGGTGCTTGTTTGTAACTGCAAGCAGGGCTTGCGAAAAATATTTCTCTTTCTGTTTATTTGAAAGAGTTCTTTTTTTTAAACAGGTTTACCTGGGTTTATTTTTTATTATTTTGGAGGTATTTGGTTGTTTTTTTTTTTTTTTTTAAATTTTTACTTTTTATTTTGCTTTTGTTTAGACTTTTGAGGGTGGATTTTTATTTTTTTTTTCCTTACCCTCTTTTTACCAACCCTTGGTTGGTTTTGGTTTATTTGTTTTGGTTTGTTACCAAATCTTCTTATCTCCCTGGTTCCTACAAAACCAGATTTGGGCAGTGCTGCTTAGCAGACCATGCCATGCCATGAGTTACACAATTTCAGAGAGCTTTCTTGAAGGCAGAGCATCTTTGGGGCCAAACAAACAAACAACAACAACAACAAAAGAGGGGCTGGAAAAAGCAGCAGTGACTTCAGACCAGCCTCCTCCTATCAGTTACTTTCCTTGTTTAAATATTTTGTTGAGGTTTTTCACATAAATCTTGGAGGCAAAGGGAAAAAAGCAAAGCATGGAGCACCTTGCAGTGATGTGAGGGTCTGATCACTTCCCTGGGGAGATCCAGGCAGCTCTCCTCCTGAACCTGAAAGGAGCTGGAGCAAGCAGGTGCTGGTGGTGGGCTGTTCTCTTTTGCATTAGAAAAACAACGATTTCACTACATGTCTCCTGCCCTGCTGCTGGTACATCTGTGAAAATGAATGTGCCAAGCTGCAGTGTTTGGAAAGCAGAGCAGTGCATGGCTCATTTGCTGTTGTGTAAACAGAGAGCAGCCCCCAGTATTTCTGAAAGGTCCCCTCAGTCTCTAAAAAGCTTTGCCAGGTTTTCTGTTCATCTCACTGGTATTTTCCCCCCCACCCCACCCCAGTCCTAGCACATCTTGAATTCACAACCTGGGGATGCCTCCTTGCTTCTGAGAAGGGCATCAAAAGGGAGACACAGGGCAGCAGGGCTGAAGTCTGTGCCTGGCTTGACTATCCCTTCTGACCTGTGCAAAAACAGCATCGAGCGCCCGAAGTGCAAACTGCATTTGCTAAGTGACCTCCTGAGGTCCCCATGGTTCCTTGTCAAAGGAAACCACAGGCATGAGTCAGAAATACACTGACCAGAAACCCTGCACATCAAAGCTGTGTCTTAAATTCTGGTGCACAGACCTTTGCCCCTGGAGGATGGATCTGCGTGATTCACTTTTTCGGAATGAAGCTTTTCCTCCCACACTGCTTCCTCCTCCTCCTTTCACCTTTAGGAAGGCAAGGGCTTGGGTTTATGTCTTCAGCCTTTTATTTCACCACTCTCAGGTTTTCTTTAGAAAGGCTTAGCATAGGTTCCCAGAGTCAGGCTCCCACTCTGACCTCTGCAGGTTGCCTTGGGTTGTCTGATAAGAGTGCAGTCCCAAAGCCTTCCTTCTTCCTGGCCTTAAAATTGCATTTGCTCCAGTTCCAGGCCTGGCATCCATCTGGCAGTTCTGGAAAGCACATTATGTCTGCAGCCCTGCCTAATGATGTATCTGGTTCACAGAACTGGGCCCTTGATCCCATTTGGAGCTCCCAAACTACCCTGTTTTGCATTGGTCTCTTGGGGCACAGAGCAGGTTCAGAGATGTCTGTGGCAAGCCCCACTTGTTGGAGGGGCAAGAGGAGTCTGCAAGGGCTCTTGAAGGTTTTTGTGCTTGTGCTTCATGGAGGGGAGAAACCAGATTTCTGTTCTTGGGCTTGTCTTTGTCTGGTCTTTATCACTGCCCAGCAGAGGGGGTTTAATGACTGAGGAGGTGGGAGTGGAGGTTCAGATGAATGCAGAAGTGGTCAGTTCCAGCCAGGGGTGCCAGAACATGCCAGCTGGAGAGAATAGCTGTGAAAAACGGCGTGAGGCTCCATGGAGGTGTTTGGGGTTGGCCTTAGCTTCTCTTAAGCCAAGTGATCATCTCAACGTGTAACTTGATGTCAGTTTGATGCCATAAAGCACTTTAAATGGAACTGGTCTTGTCCCTTTTTATTTTGGTTACCTGGAGACAATCAATTTTGCCATTGCACCCCCCTCTGCACCCTAGCAGAATCCCAGCAGCAAGTAGGCACCTTCCTGGTCGGCTTTGGCTTTACCCCAGGAGGGGAGGAAGGGCCAAGGTTCTTCTGCTGTTTTTTAAGACCAAAGTGGGTGTGAACCTGACTGCAGTCCCAGTGCAGACAGAGTGAGTGGCAGGACCAGAGGAACTGGCTTCTGATGACTCAGGTATATCCCCTGGGAGAGCCCATGCTGGCATCACCATCACCTTTCCTCACAGTGGGTACTGCTGCTGGTAGGGAAGCAGTCCTGCCACTGGTTTGCCCTCCACCTCCCTTTGCTCAGAGAAACCCAGAGCGAAGGAGCTGGGGTGGGGGTGGGGGGGTTGGAACCAAACAGTGAGACCCTTTTGATGCACTAAGCTGTTGACTGTCCAGGCCACTGAGAGACCTTGCAGGTGCCATCCCTGGGGCAGGAGCTCTCAACCACCACTTAGGGTGGACTCTTCACCTTGCAATCTGACCGAGAAGCAGAGGAATGCCGTTAGCTGGTGCAGATCTGCACTGCCTTGTGAAGGCAGGAGCACCCACAGAGCCTGATCTCTGCACCTGCTCCCAGGCACTAGGCTATCACAAAGCTGTTGCTGAAACTCCCCAAATCCAGTCCTTCCAAATGCCACCGAGTAAGAAGAGGTTTCATCAGGTGCCAAATCCCAAGGAAGCAGTCTAGGATATCTGTGGCACAGTGCAAGAGAGGACTGGGCAAGGGGCACGAGAGCGTATCTGCTAAAATCCCACCAAACATTCCTCGTTAACCAGATCTCTGGAAATTACTCTGCCTGCTGGCCAGGTTTGGGAATTTGACATAATTTAAGGCACCCTTTTAAGTAAAAAAAAAAAAAACAAAACACAAAAAGAACACAAAAACAAAAAGCAACCTCCCCTGCTGCTCCTAACTCTTGCTTTGTTTGTCAGAAGGGGCAGCAATTGATGATTCTTGATCCAATGATGCAGCTAAGTTTTAAGGATAGGCGAGCTGAACTGGTTTAATCTCTTGCACCTCCTGCTCTTCAGTGATGGGAAGCAGAAAGCTCCCTTCCTTCCCACCTGCCTCTTCAGGGCTTGGTGCCCATTCTTTCCACATGCATTTCACTGGCACTGATGCTTTGCCCAGATATATTCAGCTTCCACTGCTTGGGGTGGGGGGAGGGGGGAGGGGGAAACAGGATAACATTCACTGCTTTGCATACAGCTATAAGCTTAGTATGTATTTAAGCTGTCTATAGGTATCCATCCTTTCCATGCTCTAAAGTATTTTACTGTTTTCTTTATTGATATTAAACACTGACTCAGAAGGAAAAAAAAAAAAAACCAACCAAAACCAACCCAAACCCAACAAAACAACACAAAACCAACCCAAAAAAGTAATCTTCTGTCCAGTTCAGTTCGCCTGTGGTTAAAGTTTAGCCTTGGTGTTTGTTTTGTACTAATATGGAATGCACTTGAGTAATTCCCAGAGAGTTGAGGAGGTGTATTACAATAACTTGGTATACCTCTGCTTTTGGTTTGTTGTTTGTTTTTTTTTTTGTTGTTGTTGTTTGTTTCCTATGAAAGAAAAACAACAAAAGAAAAAAAAATGCTTTGCATTTTCGTGTTGAACCCATTTAAAAAAAAAAAATTAAAAAAAAAAGAAAAAGGAAAAAGGAAAAGGAAAAGGTTGGGGGAAAAGGTTTAAAAAAAAGGATTTTTTTTTTAAAAAAAAAAGGGTAAAACCTAATTAATTGCTGTATGTTAATTTGTAATTATGTACAAAGTGAGCAGGGTTATTGACTGTAAAATTCTTCAGTTTTTCTGTAACTTGCCCAAAACCATTAGGTTTTGTAACAGGCTTTTATTTATCTTCCTTTTTAGTTACCAGCATCAACCTCTTGTAAAGTCATTTTTCCTCTAAATAAATTTGATTTTAAGTCTGAGTTTTCTGCTCAGTTTATTGGCAGCCTTTGGTATTTCTGCTGTTGACTTTGTCACGCTGAGGCTGGGTGCACAGACGCAGCCCTAACCTGTAATCAAATGTTTGCATTGCTTTTGTCATCTCTGGGTTCCAGTCTGCACCCACCGGACTCTTTCCTTCTCTGAGCAGCTTTGCCTTTTGCTGTAGGGCATGTGGCCGTGGTGATATTCACCTCCCTGGGGTTTTCCCACACAGAAACACAGGCTTTTCATCTTTTTATGAGAGGAGGAAGTGTCACAGCCCTGATCTCGGCCACTTCAGCTCCGTAAGCTGAGATGAATGGCAGGCTGGTGGCTGCCTGCTCTGTCCTGGAGTTCTGTAACCTGCTCAAGTAGCTCTGCATCAGCAGCAGAATCCTAGACAGAGGAGGTTTTATCTCATTTGGCTGGGAGAACTACAGAGCACAGAATATATCTGGTTGGAAGAGACCTCCAAGCTGATCCAGTTCAACCCTCCACCCAGCACTGAAGGGTCAACACTAAACCACGTCCCTAAGCACCAGCTCCACAGGCTGCTTGAACAACCCCATGGATGGTGACTCCAGCACTGCCCTGAGCAGCCCATTCCAATGTTTGAGAGCCCTTTCAGTGAAGAAGCATTTCCTAACATCCAGCCTGAACCTCCCCTGTGCAGCTTGGAACCATTTCCCCAGGTCCTGTGGCTTGTCACCAAGGAGAAGAGGCTGCTTCTCGGTACAGGGATGAGGATGGGGAGTGCAGGAGGGATGTTTGCCCCTGTGATGCACTGTGCTTTATGGATTTCCACATCCACTGCAAGAGGAGGCCAAGAGAAAAGAAAACTGCAGACAGCATCTGGATTGCTCCTCCTGCCCGGGGAGGTGAAGGTACGTGGTGTTCCCACTGCTGCAGGCATCAGTCCAGGCAGAAGAGGGTGCCAAAAGTACAGAGCCGAAGCAGGGTGCGCGCCACAGCTCGATGAGGATCCCGCAGAGAGAAGGGCAATGGCTGGAGCTTCTCCACGGCTTTGTGTTACCTGTAGAAGCCATCACAGCTGGTCCTACAGTGCCCTTGAGCATCCTCTGCCCAGGAGGAAGGAGCAGAGACACCTGCACCCTTTGTCCTCTGCTGTTGCTTCTGGGGCAGAGGAATTGCTTCGTTTCCATCTCTTGCTTCGCTTGCCTTCGGAGGTGAGATCAGAGGCTCGAGGAGAAGCAGATATATCGATCAAAGCCTTCAGGCCTTCAACACACAACAGTGCTTGGACTTTTTCCTAGTGGAAATGCCAGCCCAGCCTCCTGTGCCTCTCTGGCCAGCAGTGCACTGCCTCTGCTTCCCCCCTCCCCGTGTCTGCGCTGCACGTTCTGTTCCAAAAGCCTGGATGGTGTCACTGAACCCAGACCCACGCCCGTCACGCAGCACTTGCGCTGAGACAGGCAGCAGCCTAGGTGTGAGACAGGAGATGAAAGAGCTCCTTTATCTCCACGGCTGCTCAGTAGTCCTCCTTTTATTTGCATTCCCGGTCGTCCCACCTCACCTATTTACCAAAGGGAATGAAAGCCTTCGCTGAGCCGTCGGCTCCCGTGTGTGGCGTGAGTGCATTTCCCTCTGGCCCCACTTGGCTCTGCAGCCTGGATGCCCAACAAAAGCACCGCTGGCTTACCCCGGGCATTCACACGGCTGTGGTGAAACAGCAGGGGCAGCTGGTAATTAGAGACAGAACAAAGGGCAATGGCCTCAACCTGAGGCTGGGGAGGTTTAGAGTGGACGTTAGGAAAAAGTTTTTCAGGGAGAGAGTGGTCAGAGACTGGAATGAGCTGCTGAGGGAGGTGGTGGAGTCCCCCTCACCCCGGATGTGTTTAAGGGTGGTTTGGATGTGGTGCTTGGGGCTATGGTTTAAGGTGAATCTTGTGGAGTAGGGTTCCAGGTTGGACTTGGTGATCCTGAGGGGCTCTGCCAACCTGCATGTTGCTGTGAAGAGCAAGATGCTGCTGCTGGCAGTGGTGGTTCACCAGGCTGCCACGATACAATGGGCACTGGTCATGGGAGAAGGAAGAGCACGTTTACAGATGACAAATTATGTGTAGACAATCAAATTCTTGCTGAATCAAATTCCTGCCAGGGAAAGGTCAGGGTGGGGAACAAACCAGGCAGCATGGGTTTCTCTGGTCCTGCACAGGGCAAACCAAACCACAGGCTGAGGGGAGCCTGGGCATGCAATGCAAATTGCCTTTGCAGAGGAGGAAACTAAAGGCCCCAACCTTTCCAAGCCATCTCCAGGTGGTGATCTGAAGTCCCTAAACCTGCTTTCCAGAGTTCCATTTGCAGTCTGCTCTGAGCCATTTTGGCATGGCTAAGATGATGAAATAGCTGTTCTTCAGCAGGCCACGTGGGTCAGCTATTTCAGATGGTTCCCCAAGCAGCAGTGATGTGTTTCTGAGCATCCCATTTTTTCTTGCCCAGCCCTGACTTTTCCTCAGAAACTGAAGTTAGAGCAAGAGATCTCTGTGGGACCATGTGGTACCTGGATGTGGCTGGATTCTTACTGTCATCTCCACCTCAAAGAGGTCATAAAGGATCCTTCTACATGCACAGGACTCTAAAAGGAGCATTGAGAGGCACAGGAGAGGATCTTCAGAAACGCTGTTTTAGCATCTGCCTTATCTGCCTTTTCCCTTTCCTGCTGTTGCTGGGCTGACTCCTAGCACTGGCTCCAGGGTGAGAAATTGGAAGCCTGGGAGGACACAGGTGTGAGTTGGGCTGGGGCTTGCAGACAGGCTGCTCGTTCATGGAGGTTTCCTAAAGAGAAGGAAAGGCAAAGCCCTAATTAGTTAAGGCAGGGAGTGAGTGAGTGAGTGAGATGCCTTGTGAGCAGGCGTAAAGGGAACGGTGGAGGAATGGCTTCCCTTTGCTGCAGAGGGCACCTGGGCTTTGTTAGTTGGAAGGACGTTAAACGCTGCAGATGTGATTTGTTTGGCGCTGGAACACCTTTACATTGTGGAGAAAATGATACTAGCAACTGATAGGAGAGCCTGTACCAGTGAGCACTCCCAGCCCTCACAGGGATGGGCAGGCACGGTAGGTACCCCTCGTGTCCCCCAAAAAGCTAATTTTGCCTCTTGGGATGCCCCCAAACAAGCCTGAGCTCCAGGGCATCTCTTCTGCCCTCTGTTCCAGGGGAGGATGCTGCAGGTTCAGGACTGGTTTTCCCGTCCCCGCACAGCCCTGTCCCTCTGTCCCTGCACCCCGGAGCTCCTTCGGGACGTCGATAACTTGCGGGGCTTGGCTGCCAGCCGGAGGGCAGCCCTGCGGCCCGGGCAGGCGTCCCCCGAGGGACAGAGCCCAGGGTGGTTTGCTGTTGCTGCTGCAGCCTAACGCGGCGGGGCTGCGCCTCGGAAGGCTCCCCGGAAGGCACTGTTTTGAAGTCCCTCTGCTCTCTCCTCTCCCCACGATGCTGGTTCCTCACACAGATGTAGCTCAGCTGGCAATTCCTGATCCCTCTGACCTCTCCCCGCAGCCTGGCGTCTCTCCCTCGGGCACTCGGCGTCTCCAGACGCTCTTTCTTTCCCCTCGCCATTCACCGAGGAGCTGCTTCACACCGGCCACATCTTTCCAGGGAGCCTAATTAGACGGGAGCCTAATTAGAGCGGAGCAGGAGAGGAAAGTCATTAGCAGAGCCCCGTGGGATGCCTCGGAGCAGCCACAGGCCCAGCGGGGTGTCGGCGTGGGCAGCGCAGGGGGCCGGGAGGCGGCGGGCGCTTGGCAGCAGCCGGCAGAGGGAAGCGGCTCTGGTCGGGGTGTGGGTGTGCGACACCTCCAGACAGCGCCCCAGAAGGAGGTGATGCGTGTTCCACCACCTCCTGCACCTGCTGCAGAGCCAGGTGCCAACGTGCTGCCGGCCTGATGCTGCTGCGGGCTCACCTCAGGGCCGGCAACGTCTGTCCGTCCCGTCCCGTCCAGCCACGGCGGGCAGAAAACGAAAGGGCTATTCTTGGCGGCCCTTAAGTGTTTTCTTCCTGTTCTATTCCTACTCACCCTTTTAGTATATTCTACACTGCACTTGATCTTAGCCAAAAGGCAGAGAATAAATCGGATGAGGAACGACTGAGGGAGCTGGGGGTGGTTAGTGTGAGGAAGAGAAGGCTGTGAAAGACCCCACTGCTGTCTGCAGCTACCTGAAGGGACATTGTGGAGGGGCTGCGGCTGGGCTCTGCTCACAGGGAATTGGAGACAGAACAAGAGGGAATGGCCTCAAGCTGAGGCTGGGGAGGTTTGAATTGCACATCAGGAGAAAGTTTTTCATGGAGAGAGTGGTCAGGGAGTGGAATGAGCTGCCCGGGGAAGTGGTGGAGTCCCCCAGCCTGGCTGTGTTTAAAGATGGTTTGGATGTGGTGCTTGGGGCTGTGGTTTAAGGTGAATCTTGTAGAGCAGGGTTCTGGGTTGGACTCAGTGATCCTGAGGGGCTTTGCCAACCTGGCTGTGTCTGTGATTCCCCACCGCGGAGCAGAGCCAGCGTCCTGTTTGCCTGCTGGTGGCTGGGGGAAGAAGGATCCCTGTTGGGATGGAAAAAGAGAGTAAGGAGAGGGGCAGAGGTGTGATGTTTTCTCTGGAGGAGGCTGTAGGTCTGGGGCTAGGTGTGATGCTGGGACTGAGAGATGGGGTTTTCTGTGGGTTAGTAAATCACATCCCGGCTGAAAGTGCCAGCAGCTTTTTAACAAGCACAAGTGCTGCCATCCTGGCATGGGCCTGGGCCGTTCCTCCAGCATCAGCTAGGGAGGGAGGGCTTCCCGTGAGAGCCAGCACTCAAAGCCCACACATTATTTGCTTTCCGAGCTGCATGGTCCTCGGGGGATGTCGGGAGGAATGAAAACACAGGTTGAATAGCCAGGATCAGTCCTCTTGAGCCCTTCCCCCATCTCCACACACAAGTACAGAAGGGTCCTTGTGCCCAGTGTCTGTGAGACTCAGCTATCAGTGCTGCGGGCGGTGCTGGGGAGAGGGAAGTGAGATGTGCAGGCGCTGACAGCGTGAAAGCCAGGCTTTCTTCCACCTAATTGGATTTGTTATTCAGCTGAGGAACGCTGAATGGCCTGGGTGGGCTCCGGGCTGGCCCTTCCAGTGAGGAAGTCAGGACGGCGTGGTAAAGTAGGTCATGCTGCTGCAAACAGCGTTGATGGCTTTGCACAACAGCCCGCGATGTTAAATAAGGAGGTGGTGAAACGGAAAGAAAAGGGAGATTGTAAGGAAGGAGGAATGAATGAGCTCAGCCTCTGCTACTCACTCCCACCAGAAGGTCCTGCTGCAGGCTCCCATCCTGGGGCCTCTTAGCAGTGCTGCCTGTACCCAAAAGGCTCCTGCTCTGAGCTGGAACAAGGGTGAGGGGACCCAGGTGATGTTTCCAGGTGGTCGTGGGGAGCTGAGGGCAAGAGTTTCTCTTGCTCTTGGAACCTTATTTCTGAGCAGTGTTTTCTAGGGTGGCAGTTTGTGAGCCTGGACCCTCTGCAGAGACTAAAATGTGTTGGATTTAGCCCAAGGAGAAGGGGTGTGGGGAATAGGAGTGTAATCTGACATGGGCCATACCTGAAGGGGGAATGTGCCATGCTGGGGCAGTAATTAATGTGTAGAAGTCGACAAGCCCAGGACATGAGGCTTCAGTGCTCCATATAGAAGTGAATGAATTTGAAATCATGTTGGGTGGCTGGAAAAAAAACCCCAAAACATCAAAACCCAACACTCCTCCACTCCAGTTATGTGTCTAAAATGGCAGAGCCAGCCTCTGGATGGATGTGGGGCTTCCTCAGACACCGGAGGTATTAAATCACCAGCTACTCCGCTTTTAATTGACTCTAACGACAAAGGGAGAGTGAGATCAGATGATAATTCCCCGTAGGGCTTCATGGCACAACAGTATTATTTCAAGGGCAGCTGAGGTCAGGCTGGGAAAGTGAATATTTAAAAAACCATAGTGCCTTTCACTATGAGTTTCACTTAAATTTAAGACATAGGAGTATCAGCCTTGTGCAGCTGGGGAGCTTCAGCGTTGTCAGTCGCTGCAGATGGAGGTCTCAAGGCCTGGGCCAGGTCTGGTCCTGCTGACTGCCCTCCTGCTCCCTTCTCCAAGCATTTCCTTGTCCCTCCAAATGTTTGTTCTTTTTTTTTTTTTCCTTTTTGAGAGTGTCAAGCACCCTATTGCAGAGCTGGGGAACTGAGGTGCAGAGTGCCCACAAGCAGCATTCAGATGGTCCCAGTAGGTCAAAAGTTGTGTCCTGTCCAAGCTCTCCTGTGGCACGGAGCCCCTGACAAATGAGGCAGGAGGTAGGTGTGTAACAAGACTCAGTTTGGTGTCCTGGGTCTGCCCGCGGCAGTTTGCTGCCATGTCTGGGTCTGAGCAAGGGCCAGGTCCTTGAGGGACCCCCACACCCCTGAGGCATCTCCATGCTGGGCTCCTGGGCACCCTGTGGGGAAGCTGTCTGAGCTCTGGGCACCCTGCAGTGAGGGCCAGCTATAGCATGTGGGTATGCCTGCCAGGAGCCTGGGAACACACGGCCCCTGCAATGCCATCAGGCAAGACTCTTTTCCAAGTGCTCGCTCCCAGACACAGCTGAGCCTGACCTGCTGAGGCAGCGAGAAAGCTCCTTTCAAAAAGCAAAACAAAGCCTGTTTACATTTCTTCCCCTGTACCTCTCAGTTAAAATCTAGCCCTGCTCTGGCTGAAGCTTTATTCTGACTGTTGTATCCGTTTCCATCTCCTGCACCCCTTTTACTTTGTTGCTGCTAACCAAGAAACCTTTGTATTTTGCAGGGCATTTAATTCCATAGCAACATGTTGCTGCTGTCACAGCAGCTGCTGATTGCTTTTGAATTGTCTCTCAGGCAAGCTCCAGAATAAATACAAAAGAGCAGGTCTTTCCACGGCTCCTATCAAAGCTAGCCAGTTGCAAAGCCTCCCGAGCTGGTATTTAAAAGTCCTGGAGTCCCATATAAACCCTGAATCAACAAAACTAAAAGGGATTTCATTCACACACTCCCTCTCTTTTTCCCTCTCCTGCTCATCAAACAGTCATTTCTACCTTGAATTTGTTTCCCAAAGGGCTCTTTAATGAGGTTTTTCTATGGAGCTTTGCACTCATATCTGCCCATCTCAGGCTGCCTGAGAGTGCTGCCCACCCAGCTCCTGCAGGCAAGGAGACATGTTGCCAGTCTCCTTTACAGCTCAGAAATTCAGGCTCCAACCCCCTCTGGGACCGTGCATAACTCCTGTAGAAAGAGGAAAGTAAGACTTTGCAAGGTTGTATTGTTTTCCCTGGTGCCTCTGAGCTGCTCTGAGCAATGCTTTTGTGCTCCCAGGCCTGAACAAAGCTGGAGCTGCTGGTCCCAGACCCAGGAAGAGCCCAGAGCCTTCCCAGAGCAGGGCTGAATCAGTGCCCTACTCCTCTGGGATGGGGGAGAGATGTGGATGGAAGAGAAGCACGAGCAGGAGCCCCAGATGGAAAGCTCATCTCAGCTGTCAATGGGCCCCTTTCTTGGGAGCTGCAGCAGCCAAGTGAAAGCAAATAGGGAAAACAGAAGTATGAACTCTTCTCCTCTTCCTCAGGAATTACTGGCTGTCCCTGCAGCCTCTGGGCTGGGCCCCCACAACCTATTTGGCAGGTGCTAGCACTGCAGAGTTCCTGAAATCATGGCACTGTCAAGCTGAGTGAGAAACAGCTACGGAGAAGGAGACACATAGGTCCTCAGGACACAAGGAGCCCTGGACTTCTTGCCCAGATCTACCACCAACCTTGGACAAGACACTTGACTTTGTGCCTCAGTTTCCCAAGCGCTGAAGCAACAATAATTAGGGCAGGTTGCTTAGGAGGTTGTTTGTGAACCGCCTCACCAAGCCCCAACCCTGTTATTAGTCCTCGGCCCTGTTATTAGACCTAAATCCAACTTGCTTAAGAATGAAGAGTCCTGTGAAAAGCACACAAATGGTTTCCCATGTCATCATTTTTATTAAAGTTCACAAACAGCTGAAGGAAACAAAACAAAATAAGACAAACAAAAAAAGAAACAGAAAGAAAAGAGATGACAGAAGATGTAAATAAACATCGTTCAGAGTGCACCAGGGGCTGGCTGTGCACAACCTGTGCCCTCCCCGGCAGCACCGAGTGCTCACTGCTCCGAGAAGACCTCTGTTGTTTGAAGCTGTGTCAAGGCTTTTTGTCACATTGCATCACTCGGCTGGCCAGGCTACAGTGTCACCTCCTCCAGGGATGAAAGTCAAGCCCGGAGCATCTGCAGGACTACATCTGCTGCAGAGGCAAGTGGGATGCTGGAGCGGTGCTGGACCAGTGGTTGGCAGTAGCCAGGCCTGGAGGAGGCTGGTCAGGAGCTGCATCCTCGGATCGACAGCCAAGATCCACGTGCCTTCCTCCACAGCGTGCAGGAGGAGTGATTTGGGCTGGCAGCTCCTGGATGGATGAACCCGGCCCGTCTGGATAACCTGGGGCAGCTGCAGCTCAAGCACTGGCAGCGACCTGCAGCCAGTGCCACTCGCGGCTCTCCACGGCGGAGCCAGGCCGTGCGGCACAGCAGCAAGGAGAGGTCCATCCCCAGCCTGCCCTGAGGTGCTCCCCAAGTCCAAGGCCCCTCTAGGGGCAAGATGCCTCCTCCCAAGGCGCACCTCTGCTGCAGCTCCCTCGCTGATGAGGCCCTCAGCCACGCTCGCCAAGCGCGGAGGGGAAGCTTGGCAGCTCTGATTTATCTGCTGAGCGTCTCGGAGTGGGGCCGGTGCCTTGGCAGGCTGACAGAGCTGCTGAGCTCTTCCCAGCAGCTGCCTGCAAGCAGCTGCCCGGCCCGCCACCAAATCACAACCGGCTGCAGCAAGGAAAGGTGAAAGAAGAAATATTTCAAAGGCCCAAAGCAGCAAACAAAAGGCACCTGCCCTGCTTCACCGCAGCACCCAGCGCTGCTGGCAGCCACCCCAAGCTCCCACGCTTTAATGTTTCAGCAGTCGTTGCCTCCGCGGCAAGGCTGGAGGATGGGGAGAGCCAGGTGCTCCCAGCCCCTCTTCCCTTCCAAAAAACACACTTCCAAGTCCCCCAAGCAGCAACTGCCACTGGTAAGTTCACTGCCTTTAAAAACGCAAATTCACCTTTCTCAATCCCCCAACCGAGTAACAAAAAGCACTTAGCGGTACCCCACGCTGTGCTTGCCAAGGGATGCAGCCTGGTGCACACCTCCCATCTCTCCGTGCCCCCAGCCCCAGCTCCTGGCTCCTCGCCAGTCCCACACAGCGGCCAGAGCTGGGTGGCCCCCTTGAGGTGATGCTGGTGATGGGGACGGTTGGCCCTCCTGCTCCCGGTGCCAGGAAGGGATGCAAAAGGCTCCTTGGAGTCAGGAAGGACAGCGTTGGAAGGAAGTGTCACTGTGTCAGCTCCAGCTGCGAGGCAGGGGGCATGGATGCAATGCTGGCATCTGGGGAGGGAAAGAGCAAGCTCGTTAGCAGGCTCAATGCCTGGTTCAGCCCTTGCAGGGAAGCAACAGAAAGTGGGCTTCACATTGGCAGCTGTTGGAGTAACCCCACACACACCCTGAACCCCAGAGATGGGTGGAGGTAGAAAGCAGTTGGTTTATTTGGGGCTTGGAGTGTGCTTTGCTTTAGCAGGCCAGAGGAGAGGGCGAGTGTTCAGCTGGGGAGCTCTTAAGAGCAGTGGGGTGTCTGGCAAAGGCAGCCAGAAAACATCCCCGGGGATATATGCACAGGGAATGAAAAGTTGAGGGAAATGGAGTTTTAGGGTTTGGTGTTTTAGGTCAGGGAGGAGGCCCCAAGACTGGGGACAGACAAAACAAAAAGAGCCTTTTTCTCTTTTTTCCACAGGTTGCTCCAAAACCTCCCATACAACTGACGTTTCCAAGGGGTTGATTAATCCAGTCTGGGGCCGAGCTCAGACTGCACATGTTTCCATCTGCCCAGGGTTAGGAAAAGCCTGATTTTCATCGACTTTCCTCCCCAGGCCAGCCACTCCCTTCCAACACTGCTTGATAAACTGGCTTCAGAGACAACCAACTGCTTGGAAAGAGCAGCAGCAGCAAACTGCAGTCCCTGTTTATCCAGCCTTGCCATTATATGTATGCAGATGGGTTTCCCTAGGAGCCACTGAAAGAAACCAGATGTGACTTTGTTCCAGCAATACCAGTGAGCTTGTAATAGGTTGCAAGCAAGCAACCCAGCAGCAGACAGGTGAGCTGCAGAGTTTAAGGAGCCAGGAGATTATCCTGGGGCTTTTTTTCAGGCTGCCATTAGCAGGCACACAGAGCTTTTGCATGGGAAGATGCCCACTTGTGAACGGGGCTCTGAGAATCTGGAGTACTGTGTACAGTTCTGGAGCCTCCAGCACAGGAAGGACATGGAAGTGTTGCAGCAGGTCCAGGAGGCCACAAAGATGCTCAGAGGGCTGCAGCAATTCTTGTATGAGGACAGGCTGAGAGAGTTGGGGCTCTGCAGCCTGGAGAAGAGAAGGCTTCCAGGAGACCTTGGAATGGCCTTCCAGGATCTGAAGGGGGCTGCAGGAAGGCTGGGGAGGGACTATTGACAAGGTCTGGTAATGTCAGGACAAGGGGCAATGGGTTTGAAGTGGCAGAGGGGAGACTGAAACTGCATGCTAGGAGGAAGTTGTTTGCAGTGAGGGTGGTGAGACACTGGCACAGGTTGCCCAGGGAGGTTGTGGCTGCTCCCTCCCTGGAGGTGTTCAAGGCCAGGTTGGAGGAGGCCTTGAGTGACCTGTCCTAGTGGGAGGTGTCCCTGCCTATGGCAAGGGGTTGCAACTAGATGGTCCTTGAGGTCCCTTCCAACCTTACTGTTCTATGATTCCTATAATGGCAATAGGATAACTACAAGACAATAAAACCCTGAAGCTTCTTGCAAGGTAAAAGCTGACCAAGTGCTGCTTCATGTGGAAGGGAAGCCAAGCCAGGCAAAGAGCTCGTTATCTGAGCTGTAATTAATTCAATAACCAGGAAAAGCCACTGAACAGATCCGACGCTTGGTATGGCTGCGCTATCAGAATACAGCTCTGGACCTGGCATGCTGCCCAAATCCTTGCAGCAGAATCTTTGGGGCCAAAGTTCAGCTTTCAGGTGACAGAGCAGCCTCAAAACCTGTGGCTTTGGCCGCTCAGCTCCTGCTCAATGGCAAGCACCAGCTGCTGGTGCCACCCCACAGCCCTTGCAGGAGCTAAACCCAAGACAAAACGGGCTCTGACCTTTCGTGTGAGCCGCAGGTATTCCAGGTGCCTGAGCAGTGCCCAGCCACTAGGCTGTCACCTGTGGCTCAGACTGTGAGAAGGGTCCTGCAGGAGCTGGAAGAAGGCAGTGGGAGGGGAACCCCTGGCTCCTGGACGCTATAGGCTTTGGCTCATCCTCATTTGTTTTGAAACAGGAACTCTGGCACCACCCCAGGGCAGCGTTCGAGGCTCAGGAGGCAGCACAGAGGGATGCAGTGACTCTCCTCTCCATTTCTTCTCCCCTGCCTGGACCCAGCAATCTGCAGCTCCCTTGTCTTCAGTAACCATCCCAACCCCCATCTGGAGCCCAAGCCCATCTGTGAGTCTGCCCCATGCAAATTAGAGTGTCACACTCAGACAGCTTGGAGATTCTACTTCTAATCTGGAGACAGGCAGCTTGGAGAACCTGTTCCTGGCACAGCCTGAACTCACCTCCTGGGAGGTGTAGAGTTGTCCCCATCAATTGTCACTGCACAGGACTTGAACAGACCACCCAGCATCATACTTCAAGCTCCTAGCTGGGCTCTGCTTGTGTTACTAAACACAGAGCGTCTTTATTAGCCAAGTGCTCAGTATTCTATTTCCTTTTTGTAATGATTCTCCTCCTTGGGGCTCCAGCACCACAGGTGGGAGGAGGCCAGGCTTTCACTTTTCATATTGCTAATCACTCCTGATCCCTGGAATTAACTGCAGGTAATAAGCACTAAATTAATGTCACACAGGGGCTCTGGGACCTCTGTGGAAAGGTGCCCTGGCTCCAGCTGGGAAGGGTGAAGGCCATGCCCTCGAGGAAGCCTTTCCAGCTGATCAGTTTTGTGCTTGGAGCAGGCTCCAGTTTTGGGATCAGTGTTTTTCAAGGACATATGATTTGGGTTTCAGGGCCAGCAGGAATGCAGCTCACAGCCTGACAGGTGAGAGTGGTTGTTTATTGCATCAGTACAGAGCACAATTTCCCCACCAGCACAGCTTGCTCTGCTATGAGGGCAGCTTGAAGGATCTCTCCTGAACTTCTCCAGCTAAGAGGGATTCCCATAGGATAAGCATTCTCACAGCACACCAGCAGCTGGGCATGTGTTAGCCAAGCTGCCTTCTACCTGAAGAAGGATGCCACAGGGACGGCAGTGGTTGTTGCAGCAAAGACTTTACAGGGTGAGAGCTGCAAGCCAGGAGATCCCTGGGCCAGACCTGCTGACAGGGTGGTCATGGGAGCCTAGGGGGTTCCTGAGGCCAGGTTTGGCACTGGTGCAGCCAGGACAGCCAAGGCAAGCATGTGGATGGCAGCTGGTGTGGCATGGGCACCGTGTGCATGTAGGAGACATTCAGGGCTTGCTGCTTATTTAAGGAGCTGTCACGGTGGCCGAGGCCATAACAATAACTTAACTTTTTAAAGAAAAAAACAAGACCCAAACCTAACCAAGTGCAGAAAAATGAGGTGAAGAGACATTCTGTCTGGCAGGAACTCATGGCTATTTTAAAGACTCCTTTTAAGCAAAGAGCAGGACCCAAGCCAAAAAAGCACAGCAAACCCTCACAGAGTGACTGTTCACTGTTTGATTTGGAGGCTGGCATATTACAATTCCTAGTTTTCTTGTGCCAGGCTCCAGATTACATGGTGGGGGGAAACAATAAAATCTCTATACAATCCCCACACAGCTGTTTATTAGGTTTGAACAGCCCAAAGCCAGCATAGAGGGGGAAAAAAAGAAAAAAAAAAAAAAAAGCAGGAGAGGAAAGCAACATTTTTGTGACTTTGGAGACAGCTTTTTTATTAGGTGGCTGAAGAATCAACCCCCACCTCAAAAATATTCCCTGTTCCTATTCCTAGCCGAGTGGCTTCTGTGTCTGAATATTAAAGATCAACATCTGCTACCAGAGAAAATTAATTTTCAGCTCTAGGATGGCTCTTAAAGGGAGGCCCCATTGACTTGAGCTGAAAATGATGGAGTCCTCACACTCCTTGCTGCAATATTTAATAGCTGAGTGGCAGTTAATTAGATTACTGAGCCACTGTGACAGATGCTAGGCAACGCCTGAGGAGGAGAATTTGGAAAGGCCATTATCTTCCAGTGCTGGGAAAGCTCTCAGAGATCTCATTTTAACCCTTTCCACTCTTGCCCTGCCCTCATTATGTTCAAATCCATGTTACAAACAGGTGTCTCACAAATCAAAGGCCAGCATAATGCTCTGGGTGCTTTCCCCCCCCACCTGGGAAAAGCAGGTGGTCACATTGGGCAAACACCCAGCAGAGGTGCCAGCAGCTCCTCCTCGGTTCCCAGCTGGCATCAAAAGAGATCAAAATCACACCAGTAATTGCACCCACTGGGAGATTCCCAGGCACACCAACCACACCAAGTGGGAAGCAGGGAAGTGAGAGGGTGTTAGAGGGTTTGGGCAGCATTCCTTCTTCCCTGTATTAAGTGAAGTGTATTTTGCTTAGTCCATGGAAGAATTTCCCTCCCTACAGCTCCCACTTTCCAAATAAATCTGTAAGGGAAGCTTGTCAGTCCTGCCCGAGACGTGAGGGTTTCCCAGCTCCATCAGCTGCCTGGGGTGTAGGCACCAACCACTCAATCAGGTCTGTGTGTGTTGCTGGCACTGTGAAACCTGCAGGCTGCACTAGCAGAGGTGTTACAGACTTCCTGGAAAGATGATGCCACCCAAGTGTGGCCCATATCAATACCTGCTTTCACAACGCAAGGTGAGAAGAGTTTTTGGCTTTTGCCTGGCCAGCTGCATCTCAGCACAGACTGGTGAACACATGCAAAGCTCTGGAGTCAAACTGCTCACCAGAATGGCAACAAACATCCTACTGGGGAGGCAAGAGGAGGAACCAACAGCCCTGTCCTAGTGGCACTGCAACAGCACCTTCCCTGAGCAAGCAAGAAGCACAGCACAGGAGTGAAACAGGACATCATGAGGTTCCACCAGATTTCTGACTCTCACCCCCCCCCAGAAGAGAAACACATTCTTCTTGTTACAAAAGCCCTTCCCTCCCACTCAGGACTCACACAGAAGTCTCAGAAGTTCTGATTTAACAAGCAACGCTTTGGGTATGAAATAAACACCAAGACCATCAAATGCACCACGGCTGCTAAGCTTCTGCTACCCACTGAAGTGTAAGTAGAGAGCACAAAAAGAGATCCAGGGTTTGCCAGCATCCCACGAGTCACTTGCCTGCATATTCATCCCCCACTCAGCAAAAATACTGAATTACTGAGACTCTCTCCAGAGCAGTTCTTGCCCTCCTATCTCCCAGGACTCAGTCACATGCTTTTAGAAACTTTACTCCCCAAATCATCTGGGGACAGGATGCAGACTGAGGGAGTTGTGGCTGTTCAGTCTGGAGAGGAGAAGGCTCCCAGGTGATCTTATTGTGACTTTTCAGTGTCTTAAGTGGGCTACAAGAAAGCTGAGGAGGGACTCTTTAGGATGTCAGGTAGTGATAGGACTGGGGGGAATGGAACCAAGCTAGAAATGGGGAGATTCAGATTAGATGTTAGGAAGATGTTGTTCGGCATGAGGGTGGTGAGACCCTGGAATGGGTTGCCCAGGGAGGTGGTGGAAGCCTGATCCCTGGAGGTGTTTAAGGTCAGGCTGGCTGAGGCTGTAGACAGCCTGATCAAGTGTGAGGTGTCCCTGCCCATGGCAGTGGGGTTGGAACTGGATGATCTTTTTGGTCCCTTCCAACTCTGACTGATTCCGTGATTCTATGCTGATAGCTGTGACAGAAGGCATGGACATGTTTGCCCTCCCCTACCTGACCAACATGTGGAAGGGTGGTGCTGGCACATCAAGCTAGCTTGAAGCAGAGGGAGAGGATCTATGGCCTGCTTGCTGCCATCTATATAGATAAAATACTGGGAGGCTTACCTGGAAACAAAAGAAAGCTGGGAGCTAGTTAGACTCACAGCATCGCAGAGCTGATCGCTGCTCTCTGCTGCTGCATCCCCCATCTAATTGCACCCTCCTCGGAAAATGAGAGCAACGTGGAACCCCTTGGCACGGAGCGTGCAGACAGCACTGAGGCCAGACCGCAGAGCAGACCCTTACCTTACTGACCCCCCGGCTACAAGGCCCCGAGCCCTGCCCCTCCTCAGGATGGCAAATGCTTCCAGGTGCTGACAAAGGCCGTGGGGATGAGCGAGTAAGGCACGGTTGTGATGCAGTTCCAGGTGTCCGAGGTGGGGTCATAGCAGTCCAGCGTTTTGCACCGCTGGGTGCCAAAGTAACCTCCCACCACATAGAGTTTGTTGCCCGAGGCCAGGGCGTGGCACGACATGCGCTTGGCCGTCATGTCGCCAATGCGCGTCCACTGGTCCGTCTCGCAGTCGAAGCGGTAGGCGGAGGCCGCCGTGAACTCGGTGTCCCCGCCCATGATGAAAATCTGGCTGCCCAGCACGGCGGCAGCCGTGTAGCGCCAGGGCTGCGGGCACTCGGCCTTGATCGTCCACCGGTTCTCGGCCGGGTCGTAGCACTGCACTTTGGACACCATGTCCCGGTGGATGCTGGTGCCGCCGAACACAAAGAGCTTGAGCCTGGCGCTCACCACGGCGGCATTGCTCACGCCGTCGCGCAGAGGAGCCACCATGGTCCATTTGTTGGAGACGGGGTCATACTTCTCTACTTGCTTCAGGGAAACGGAAGGAGACGCAGGGAAGACTCCAGCTACCGCAGTGTGGCCTCCGACCACGTACAGGCAGTTCTCTAGTTCAGCCGAGCCGTGCCCAAACCGAGCTATCAGCATTGGGGCGGCTTTGGACCACTCCTCGTGAACGGTGTCGTACACCCACACGTCCTTTGAGACCCCGTTCTCAGAGCCCCTGCCTCCAGTGATGTACACTTTGCAGCCGATGGCACAGGCGCTGAACTCCTTCCGCGGACTTGGCAGGTCTGCTTTGGGGATAATTTCCTTTGCTTTGTGATCCACTTGGTAGATCTTATCACACATGAAGGTCTGTCCTCCCAAGATCAGCAAGGTGTGCCCGGCTTTGCGAGGCCTGGCACAGGGACTGGTGACCACCCCGTCATTCTGGAGGATCTTCTTCTTGCACTGAATAGCTTCATCCAAGACAAGCTTGTTCCTTTCATCCACCATAATCAAGTCCTCACAAGCTAGAGCTTCCTTGAGGCATTCAGAAGGAAGCAAGGCCAGACGAACATTCCTGAGAAGCTCTGGGAGATAAGCCTTCCGCTCATCCAGATCGTATTTCACCCACTGGATAACAGCCTTGAAGACCTTTTCTTCATCCTCGATTTCCAGCTCATCGCTGGAGATGAGGTCCAGCAGAGTGTCCTTGGAAAGGTTGTTGAAGTCCTCGCTCTTGTGAACAGTCTCAAAGTTGACCAGGCACATCCTCCAGGAGAGCTCATAGAGCCGCCGGCACTGGTGGGCGTCTGAGAGCAGCATCATGCCCAGGCAGTTGGAAGGGTAGAGGTTCTTCTCCAGGAACTCGGCTGCCGCATCACGGACATCATGGAACTGCAGCATGTCTCCAGCCTCCAGGAGGGACTCTGCATTCTCCTCATTGATGATGATCCTAGAGGAGTAAGCAAAGTCCAGCAGCAGCTCCAGCACCTCTGGGTGGAGGCTGTCGTGAAAGTTCACCTCGTCATCCAGGCTCTCACGGAGGCCGTTGCTGAACATGGCTTCAAAGTACCTGCTGGAGGCAGCCAGCACTGCTCGGTGACAGGGGAAGGACCTGTTTCCTGCCCAAAGGGTGACATCAGTGAACATGCAGTGCTTCCGCAGGGTGTTGAGATGGGACAAGACACAGTCTGGGTGGGAAGCTTTGTGGAAGAGCAGGATGTTCATGGAGCCGGTGCTGGTCCGGGATTTGCGGTTCTCGTGGACGCTGACTGACATGATGCCAGAGCTCCTGCCTGCAGGGGAACAGACAGAGAAACTGTAACTCCCCTGTCCTTGCTGGTGTAAGCCACGGAGAACGTGCATTTGCTGTCCAACCTGGGACCTCAGACACAAAGCACCAGGTACCACCCCTAGAGCAGCAGCACTGGGGTGCTCCTGCACCCTGCCTTGCAAAGCCTCCGCCCGCTGCACCCTCACCAAAAGCTAACTGAGGCAGAGCAGGGTGGGAAGGCAGAGTGAGGTGAAGGGGGAAATTCTGCACTTTGGTTTCAGCAACGGAGCAACAAAGTGAAGCAATCAAAACCCAAAGTTGATGGTAAATTGTCTCAACAGCCCCTGGAGGGTATTGGCAAACCGCAGCAGAGTTATTTTTCCTTCGAAAAGAGCATTCAAAGAGCAGCCTATCCAGGATAAAGGGCATGGCTCTGCTCTTGGCTCAGCAGAAATCAAGCTTGGCTTCTGCTTTTCATGAAAGATGACTGCAGGTTTAGGAAAGGCAATTGCTAGGGGTTTTATTTACAGAATATTTAGCTACCAGCACAGGCAAAGGTTCTGCCCAAATGTCACCAAACCTCGTTAATTGTGGCTTTGTTGATAAAACTCACCAGACACTTCATGTCAGTTAAACATTTTGCAGGACACAGTCACATTGGAGAGCAAGACAAAAGAGACAGCTAAATTCTGCTTTCTAACAGACAGGCAGAAGCAAACACAAGCCTTTTATTAGCTACTATTTCATGTCAGTGCTACCTGATACCTATCCTTGCCTGTAGAAGAAAAAAACCCCTTTGGAGCAGCCAAATTAATGCTACCTAGATGATAAAATCCAAGGCATTTACTCCAACATGTTTTAGTCAGCTCCATTTTGTCCCCCATGTAACTGAAGCAGGCAGACAGACATGGATAGAGCCCTCATGACTGATGTTGGTAGCATGACTGTCCTGAGGCCTGAAAAATGAGCCCCAAAAAGAAGAGCAATGGGGTCAGTCTGCTGTGCCCCTGCTGTGGGTCCTGTGACAGCAGCCACAACAAAGCTATCCCAGGCACTACCCTAGCTGACAATCATTTTTCAGTAAGAGACTGGCTAAAAGTGGAATTTGCAGGCAGGTAACCCACTAAATGCAGTAAAGATGGGGAAGATGACAGAGCTCAGGGTGAGTAAGAACTGTCCCAGGAGTATTTCAGGATTTGGGGCAGAGAGGACCCTGTTTGGGTGCAGAAGAGCATTAGGGGCTGCTCAGCTTCCCTGCCAAGAGCCACCAAGAGCCACCAAGAGCAGCTACAAGTGGAGAAAGCAGGCCTAATTCAGAGGGAAAAAGTGGTTCTCAGGCAGCCCCATCTGGCTCTGCTGCATATTCTCTCTCACCCCATACTATTTTTCTATCTTTCTTCTTCCCCAAACCACCATTTTGCTGGAGACACTAGGTCTGAAGCCCAATAGCATTTCCACTCCAGGCACCAAACTGGAACTCAGTAATCAGGGGGTTGGAACTAGATGATCTTTGAGGTCCCTTCCCACCTTACCATTCTATGAATCACTCACATAGATATAGCTGGAAAAGAGGCTTTGGTTGAGTTCTCTTTGTTGTTGATTCATTGTTTTGTTAGTTTGCTCTTTGCAGCCCAAGGTTTCTGAAGGGTCTACAACATCAGCCCCATCCTCTCCAGCCAGGCTGATCTCACCAGAATTGCCCCAGGCCTGCACTGGAAGTCCCACGGGAAGCCACGAAACACGGAGAGAGTAGACGCAGCACTCTCAGGCTGCTGGCAGGTCACAGCTTTGGCCTCCCAGAGACCTGGAGCCACACAATCCTCTCACACTCCACGGGTGGATGACCTCAAGTGGAGGTGGATGGCCAGGTAAGCTGCTCGATTTATGCTCTGCTCATGCACTTTCCACCCCCAGCTTCTCCAGCACCTCAAAAAGAGTCCAAATTCAACAAGGGCTTGTGGACATGTCCCTCCTTCCCCACTTGCTGCCATGAATTATTGAGGTTGGTCTTCCTGAGGCTCGACTCATTTGTCGGGGCTGTGTTACAGTCCAGGGAAAAAGGTGTCTCTGAGCTTCTCCGTACAGCAACAACAGGTGGCCCAAGCAGCTGTAACTCCTCCTTGGCCCTCAAGCCAGGCAGGAGCAGTGACACTCCTTTCACTTGTCATCAGAGGCTGTCCAGAATCAAGGCTCCAAAACAGGAAGGAAAATGCCATTATGAAGCAGCACCGAGGGAAATGCTTGGCAACATTTACACCCAGAGCAGGGACAACACTAATTTAAGAGGTTATATGGATACCCCTGTCCAAGCTCTGCAGCAAGGAATACAAATGAAACATTTATGAGTCTGCTAAAAGCTATTGATTTAGGTTCCTGCTCCCACAACCTCAGAAACCACCCTGCTATTGTTCCTGCTTTCTTTGCTCAAGGCTCAGGTCAGCTATTCATTGCTAACCTTTGATTTGCTTATCCACAAAAAATAAAATTAAGCCATTTATATAGGGCAGCTATGGAAACAAACAAGAAGATTGCTTGCAGGAAGGCAGCAGCATTTTATTTCCTGGCACTTGGAAAAGCCACTACTCAGAATGGAAGGAGCAGGTCACTTAGAAATTAAAAATGTCTCTATAGAAACTGCAGCAGAGCTACTTTATATATAAATATATAGACAGGCAAATATATGTATAGACAGGCATGTATGTGTGTATATATATATATATGTATATATATATATGTGTGTGTATATGTGTATATATATATATCTACATGTGTATATCTCTACATATATATATATCTATATCTCTTCTCCAGGGCACTGGATAACCAAATACTATTTCTATCCAAGGGGTATTGAACAACATCCAGGGAATCAAGTGGTGGTTCCAGGGCAGTCCCCATTAGCTCTGCTCTTCATATTACCTTGTCCCACTACAGGCACTAACTGATCCCCAGTACAGCTGCAAGCCTGAACGCTGAAGAGGCCACAGCCAAAGCCCCTTTGGAGGCCTCTCCTGGAGATGGGCTGACAGTGGATGTCACTGGGCACAAATCAGCAGGGCTAGGCAGACCATTAAGCTGAAACTAAAGCAGCCTCTGAGCTTTGGTGTGCAGCCATCTCACCAGCGAGGCTTGGTTTACGGCTTGTGGTTTATAACAAATTCCAAACATCTTGTTTTGAGGGCTTCTTGAATCCTGCTGGAGCTGGGCACACACAGAAATGTGGCAGGTACTAATTCTTCCCCTCACAAACACACCCCACTGCATCTCTCGATCTGCCAGAGAACTTGGCATCATCACACCCAGATCAGATGAACAGAAACTGCAGGCAGTAGCTATTTCAGCTGATGGGTTTCTTCCAAAATTTAGCAGCCTTCTAAACCTCAGAAGCCTGAAGCCTGTCGCTAAAGGGATCTGCTACAGTTTTGATGATGTGCACCGGGGTATGCTTCAATAGCAGCACTGCTGAACAGGCTGGACCCACATCATGAGCTCCTACAGGCACTTCTCAGAAGCAGCTGCTTGCAGAGCAGAATTTGCCCCCCACCACATTCCTCACTCCTCTCACCCAGCTACTGAGCTAAAGAGAAAAACAAGAAGCACTCAGAATGAGGAATATTTTACCCGGAGAAACCTGTCGGTGCCTCCTGCCAAGCTCCCACCTGCTCTGCAAGAGCTCAGAGAGTTATCAGAGCTCCCAGCTGCACCTTCCATCAGGCTGGAAGCTATCAGCAGAACAGACGTGTCAACGTGAACAGCAGAAGGCATGACCTGAACAAACTGGGCCCTGGATTTCTCCAAGCTGCATTCAATTTTTGTTTTGTTTTGGTTTTGGTTTTTGTTTTCCTCTTTGAAAGGCAGTAATTGAAAAAATAAATACCTGCTGCATAGCCTTTCAGAAGGATCTTGCTGCACACAGAGGCAGATGATAACCCCTCCTCCACATGGATGAGGGCAGAGGGGCATCAGCTTTTTGACAGCTATCCAGTGCTGTGTGCTGGCTACAGAATTCCCCTGGCTGTCTGCAGCCTTTGTGCAGCAGGTATAGGAAAGACAGGGATTTTTTTTCCAGCAATGCAAGACAAGAGTGCTTCAGAAATCCTTCCACTCGCCCACACAGAGCAACCCCAAAGGAGGGTAGGAGGAGTTGGCTTTGGGAGAAATGCCCTCTTGAATCTCAGTTCGTGAAGAAAAACACCCCAGAAGTCTCTGTGGATAGGACAATGCTGGCAAAGAGAACAAAGGGGAAAACCAAAACCAGAGCTGGCTGAACTCCCCACCCAAATAACGGCCACAGTTCTGTTAGAGTGCCTCTTGCTCCCTACAGACCATGCCCCAGCAGAAGGCTCTCTCTGCCAGGCTGGTGGGGCACCATGCCCTGCTGGTACGGGCCAGTTAGGAGAACCTCAGGAAATGCTCTGTTAACCTCTTGAAAAATCCAAGCAGCGCTTGGGAATCAGAGACTTTGAAGCCATATCAGACCCTGGTCCTAAATCACAAAAGAACTGCATATGAGAGGACAGTTCAGAAGGACCATACTCAGCTAAGCCTGGGGTTCTCTCATCCATCTTTTACTAGCAGGCTGTCCACAAAGCTCCATTTTCAATCACCATCTGCAGGGAACTGCCAGCTGAGATGCTGCTTCCTTCCAAGAGCACAATAACTGAGAGTGAATAAGAAGTTCCCAGTGGGACTTCAGAGGATCAAGAATAATTTCTGCTTTGGATTTATAAGTGTTCTCCTAAGACTGTGAAGGTTGGCTGAGCACCAACAAAGAGCCCAAATCCCATGAACCAAAGCTGGCTCTTTCTGTTTGCCAGTCCAGCTTTCAGAGAAGCAGCAGGCAGAACATGTTTCTTTTGCCCCACTCAACCATGAACTGCTTGAAGCTGTAAACAAGTAAATAAAGCAGCACTAAAGTTCCCCACTGGCTCAGCTCAGAAGACTTGGAACAAGCTGCACATGTCACAGCAAAGACACCGTGTCCAGTTTTGGGCTCCTCAATTCAAGAGAGGAAAGGATCTGCTGGAGAGAGTCCAACAGAGAGCTGTAAGGATGATGAAGGGACTTGAACATTTCTCCTATGAAGAGACTGAGAGCCCTGGGGCTGTTTGTTCCAGAGAAGAGAAGGCTGAGAGGAGATCTGACCAATGTCTATAACCAAGATGAAGGTGCCAGGTTCTTACTGGTGGTGCCCAGTGAAAGCACAAGGAGCAATGGGTACGATCTGGCACATGGGAGATTCCACCTCAACCTGAGGAGACACGGCTGTATGGTGAGTGTGATGGAGCCCTCGAACAGGCTGCTCCTTCTCTGAAGACTTTCCAAACCTACCTGGGTGTGTTCCTATGTAACCTGCCCTGGGTGATCCTGCTCTGGCAGGGTGGTTGGACTTGGTGGTCTCTGGAGGTCCCTTCCAAGCCCTACCATTCTGTGATTGTGTGACCCAAGCAGGAAGCTACACAGGCTGGATGGACTGCACTACACCCTAGAGCCACTCCTTCCAAACGAGTGCAGACCCACCTTGGGCACCCAGTGATGGCTGCTCTCATAGAGAGGAGGGTGTGGAAGATTCAGTTTTATTTTCTTTATGATTTTACAATATCAGCCCTCTTGGGTGAAATGCCACCCTGAATTCAGGCAAAGTTCACCTTCTCCCTGGAAGCAGTGGGATAAGTTCTCTACTCATTAGTAAGGCACTGCTACCTTGTCCCACATATCTATACTTTTCCAGCATCTCCATGGTCTCCTGCCATCTTATGCTTGGGCCAGCAATACCACCCCAGGACAAAATGACTGATAGAGAACCAATTTCTCTCTTTCTTAGTGTAGAGGTTACAAACCTAAAGTCACCTACTATGTTGTCTGCATGGGGAAAAGCTCCTTGTAAAGCTAAGCTGCTTAGCAGAAAGAACATCACAGCAACACTCTGCCGAATGCAGAACCCAGGTCCTGCTGCATTTTGGATGCAATTTCCTGGCACTGCAGACCATCAAAGGTTTGAGAAAGGGGATCTATTACATACAGGAGTCCACATACTCACAGACACAGTTTGAGCTTCAGAAGCAGAAAAGAGCCCAAGAGACAACAGGAAAAGATGGTGGGGGAGGGAGACAGAAAACAGGAAAGGCGAAGGAACAAATGTAAAGATGGTCTCAGATGATTTTCCTTGCATAACATGGTGGACTATCAGGTACATAGCTTGGAGGTGCTTGAAATGCTCGATACTAATGATGTAAAGAGTGCTTGAGATGAAAGGAGTTCAAACAGCACCTGGCACTTAGTGCAGCGCTGCACTTGTTGAGCGTGCAGCCTGGGCTGCTGCCAGGCGGGCATAAAAGGGCCTTCACCTCATCGTCTCCTGAGCTCCCTCTCTGCTCTGTCCACACTCCTGCATGCCTGGATGCAGACTTTGCTCCCTAACACACCGAGTTTGTCTCCAGCAGCTCTGGTGAATTTAGTGGTTTGCCCACGTCAGCCAAATTTGTTCTTGTTTTCTTCAGGATGACTAAGGCAGCAAAGACGTGGCTGTGATTTTACAGGCTGGAATTTAGGAACGTACCTCTTCTGTGAATCAGAGGGTATCTGTGGCAGAGCTGGATTTGGCCTTCCTGACAAACTCTCCTTGCTTCACCATGTTCGCAAACAGCCAAGCAAAGATGGTTGGCTCCGTTTCCCCTTGCACAGAGTTTCTGATGCTGCCCCAGCCTTTGAGAATGGAAAGCATCCTTATCATTTCTTCTCATTTTCTCACTTTCTAGCTTAGCCTGCGTATCCCTAGACAGAAACCAGAGAGACCATGTGAAAGGATCCTTCTGTTGGCTCAGACAGAAACTGGGAGGTTTTCCAAGCCCAATTCTGTAGGCTCCAGGAGATCAGATTATCTGGAGAAGGTCCGGGCACTTATCTGAACGTCAACATGCTTACTGGAGCAAAACTGAACTCAGACACTCAGTCCATCCATCACTGCTTCATCTCCCATTCTCACCAGTACCCACCATTCCTCCCTTCAAACCTGAGCCCAAAGCCAACACAAGATTCTACTGAATGCCATTAGCATGGAGAACAAAAGCAGTGTTGCCAAGTAGTGCCTCACCAAGTAGTGAGGTTCTTGTTCTATCTCGCAAAAGCCCTGGTGAAAGGGGCAGGAGTGCCTCAAATCTAGAGGACGTGAACTAATCTGAGCCAAAGGTGACCATGTTCCAACCAAGATGAAAACACCCATAGCAAATATACTTTGCATGCAGTAGCTGCAGTTTTAGTTGCAAATGGGGTATTGGACTTGCCACTTTTCAGCTGAGGTATTCCATAAAGCTTCTTGAGCTACCTGTGAGGCGATCAAATGAAGTTCACGTTCACCCTAAGCACCGTGGCTTTGCAGCTCCTGGGAATATCACACACTCCTACAACCACTTCCAAATGGGGATAAATAATGCTTTTAGCCACAGTTCAGGCTCCAGACAATAGCTTTTCACTGCTACGCCTTAACCTCCGTGGATCTTTTCAGAGCCCATAATTCATTTCAGAGGCTGCTGTGGGGCTTTGTCCTCCCTGCCTGCCCTCTGGCTCCACTAGTGAATAAATCCCATTCTGCCAGATCAATCACAGTCATTTTGCAAAATGAATGAGGGGCTGCAGAGGAGGCAGGCTGGTTTCCAGTCCTGTATCCCAGATTATACTCAAAAAGGCTCCAGAATGGAAACCAACTACTTGAGCACAGTATCTGCCCCAGCCCCATCTGGGCAGGATAAAGTCCTTTTCGAGCAAGCCAACTTGGTAATGTGCTGTAAAGGCAAAAGGCCTTTGCTACTTCAAATACAGAGAAGCAGAACCACACGCCACTTCCCAGGGAGAGTTTAGAAGATGAGATGTGGTCTGTGTCAAATTAATTCCAGAATAACCACTGCAGTTGCTGACTCCAGACAGCACACTGAGATCCTCCCACTCTCTGTGCTGTGTCCGGCTCCTGGCGCTGAGGTCAGCAGAGCTGACTGCACTGATGACGGTCAGGGTAACCAGAAGCCCTGCTGTGGACGCTCACACCAAACAGGTCTGTCTGCCTGCCTGCCTGCTGTCAGGGCAGCATTTCAGTTCTGTGCCTGGTCAGTTAACATGGAGCTTTGCTTTGTCTTCCCCACCCCCCTGACAGGCAAGAGGTCTTGGTGCAACTGCCAGGTTCAGTTTGCAGGAGCTCATTTGCAATTCTGGCCAGAGTTCAGAGCCACAGAGATGGGAGGCCTTCAGGTCGCCTGAGCCGATTAGCCCTGGATGTTGGTGCATATGGAGGACAGGGATCCCAGTTGGATGGTAAGGCACTGACAGATACTGAAGGATCTGGGGCTGCAAGGCAGAACACTGCTCATTGCCCTTTGGCTCTGGACAGAAGGATCAATGTGACACCCATCTCTGATCTTTTCCTTTCAGTACTACCACAGCACCAGAACACACACTCAGCTTGCAAGTTGTGCCCCAGCATGGGAGCACTCCAGCAGCCCAGGCTACGCAGGGCATCTGTGCAAGCATCAGACGCAAACCAGAGCAATTGCCAATGTGCTACAGTAATAAATTTGCCTTGCCACAGCCTGACAGGCTGTCATATAAAACTGGTAGGCTTTGCAAAGTCTGATGGCCAGCAAGCAGACAGCGGTTATGTGGCATGCAACGTTCCCAGGCTTGAGCAGTGAGAGGGAAAGACAGAATAGCCTGTGCTGGCTGGAGTGCACTGTGGGGTTATGAAGTTGATAAGCAAAGGCAGACAGATGTGATGCTGGTTAAAGGTCAGGCCAGGGGGCTTAGGGTGGCTTGTTACAGCTAAATGCTTCCTAGGCAGCATTCTTGCAGCCACTGTTTTAAGCAACGCCAGTGACATTCACTGCAATTCAATTACAGTCTATAAAAGCCAGGAGTAAATCTACTTCTCAGCTCAAGTGCTGACACTACTGCTTCAAACCTGCTCCTTCTGTGGTCCCCAAGCGTCAGCTGCCACCACAGCCACGGACACCCCGGGCCAGCTCTGCCTGTCCTGCTCCACCTACCCACACCTAAGGACAAGGCACTGCTCAACTCTCTTTTGTAATGCTGCCACTTCCCTCCCTGCCTAGCAATGTGCTGCCCATCCTCTTCCACCTCCACAGATGGCCACATCCTGCCCTTCCTGTTTCACTCATCTACCATCTAAACATTGCCTAAACCCTCTTCTGTCTGCTAAGAAGGGCCTGAACTTTGGGGAGTGGCTGGTTGCCACTCTAGGGACCAAAACGCTCTCATCATCATCATTCACACGTACACATGGACGCATAGATCAGCACACACTCCTTGGCCCCATCCAGGGCCACGTCCAGCACTCACTCCAGTGCTGTCTATCAGACACATGCTCATTTTCACACGTTTGGAGTCCGTGTCATGCAGCATCTTGTCATCTGTTCCCAACCTGTCTGCCTGCACAAACTTCATTTGCCTAGCTGCTTCAGCCAACCCATTTTCCACTGACCTTATCTCCTCTCCCAAACCACATCTGAGACACCATCCCTACTGCTTGTGTCACTTGAAGCTGCCCCGAGGCAGAGCATGGGAGGCTACATCTCGCATAGGTACCGAGGCAGAAGGACTTCACACAACAATCCTCAAATACTTAAGAAAATGAACACGAAAGCGATAGGAAATTTAAGTTTCTCAGTGCTGAAGCTGCTTACCATCCCCTGTGTCCACATTATGGTGTGATGAATTTGCTTGTGCAGCAAATACACTCTGGTTTTACTCTTGAGAATCTTGAGCTCACCCCATTGCTGCTTCAGACTGCAGGGTAAACCTCCACCTATGCCTTCTGCACAAGGGCTTTACTCAATAGAGCCTTATCACAGAGAAAACCCAGAGCAGATGGTTAGGGCTTAAGACACGAAAGAGACAAAATGCATTTTCAGGTAAGATTTAATCTGAAACAGCAAACAGGATAAGGAAAACAGAGACCCCACAAAGGGTCCCAGCTCACTAGAGAGCCAGATCCCTTGGGAGGTGGACAGAGGGAACGTATACGAGAGGTCAGAGCTGTTTTACACTTACTCTGAAAAGACACTCTACCAGAGCAGCAATGGACAGCACAGCTAACAGCACCAGCTGGCCCACCACCAGAAACATGCTGAGTGTTCTGCAAGCATCTTGGGTTGCTCCTAAGGTAACTTCAATAAGAACAAATATTACAAGACACAGGAAGGAGGGAAGGAAGGAAGGAGAAAACAAGGGAAGTTGTCAAAGTATAAAGGTTGGAGAATTTCTCTTCCTGTGGCTCAGGATCTGTCCTAGACAGAAAGCAACACACTTGAATGAAGATTACAGAAGCTGTGTCCCATGGCACCTGACCAAAGAAGTCAGTCCTGCAATCACAGGGAGACAACGCACTGAGATTGGCAGGAGAAGCAAGCAGAAGGCGATTAGGAAGCTGGGGCTCTCTGTGCCCATAGCATCAAACACTGAGGTGTCTGCTCAGGAAAGGCAGCGGACAGCAGCTTTTGCAAGCAGACTTGGCAAGTGGAACACCCCACACCAACCACCACGAATGCAAGTGGATGGATGTTAAAAAAANAGGAGTACCGAAGGGGCTTTTAACTTTTTCTTCAATGCGAAGGGGGCTGTGAGGACCGCAGAGGGATGGAGAACTCATTTCTTCCCCTCTGTCAGCTCAGCTCAGACATTCAACCTGCCCGCTTCTCCAGACAGGAGTACTGCAACCGATTTCATCATAAAGGCCATGGCAGCTGTATGCCTCAAGCCACAGTTCTAAGACACATGGACAAGGGAAAATGAAAAGAACTAACTAAATAAAGCAATGCGTTACTTTTCCTGCTCAAGAAATGAACAGCGGGGCTTTTCAGGCTGTGGAAAAGCCCTTCGCCTCCCCGAACACTTCACCGCCAGCTTTCTACACCTGCCTGTGAAACCCGATGCTCAGAAACCGCCTCCGGGCCGGTAACTGGCCCCAGGGCCAGCCCCCGGACGGTAACTGGGGCGGCACGCCGGGTGCCCTACCGCCGGGGACAGATCTGCCGCCGGGCCGGCTTGTCTTCGGTCTCCCCTGAACCCCAGCAAAAACCAGCCTGGCCTTACCTAGAGGGGCCAGAAGCCGGATTTGGAAGCGGAGGCTTGAGCCCAAAGCTTGGGAAAAGCACTCACCGTCCGTCTCCGTGCCCGGCCAAGCCGAAACCTCCGGCAGCCCCGACAGCCCCCGGCGCCGCAGAGAGAGCGGCGGAGGGCAACGGCGGGGCGGATCTCGGCCCACGCGAGGAGCGATGCGCGGCCCGGCGCGCTCCCGGGGTACAAAGTAAGCCGCGGGCGGAACCGGCCTCGCGTGGGACCTCGGAGGCGGGGCCGGCCCCTGCCGCCGCGGCCACTCAGAGAGCGCCGAGGCCGTGACGCGACGCTCCGCCTCCCCCCCTGCGGAGCCGCGCATGGGACGGGCGGGCGCAACCGGCGAGAATCGATCAATAGGAGCACAGGAAGACGGCTTGAGGGCGGGACTGGACTGACCCTGTTCTCCATGGGTCCTAAAGCCCGCCCTTGAGCCTTATAACCCTGCTGGGCGGCTCTGCCCTGCCCTCTGCTCCCTCTGAGGAGGTGTTGCAGCCCCCGCGGCGGCTGGTTTGGCATTTCCCGGAGGGGCTGCAGGGTGCTGGGCCCTGGCGCTCCTCTGCGTAACCTCCGGGACTGCCCTGTTCCTCTTGTGGAACCAGCTGTGACATCCCTCGGTAGAAAGCCTTCCTCTCTGACCAGTCCTTTGCCCCTTGAGCCAGAGCTCTGCTGGTTCCTGCCTGGCGGTCCCGGTGCTCCCGAGGCAGGAATGGGAATCTAAGGCCCTCGTGTTCACTGTGTGGGCACCTCTCGGTGCATTGTCCTTGCGCGTCCCTCCCGCGCCTTCAACCCAAGCTCGCTGCAGGACAGTGAAGGTGAGCGCAGCTCTGCTAAAACTTGGGCAAGTTTCTGAAGTCTCCGACTTCAGCTGGGCAGAATTTCGGGACGTGAGGAATGTGAAGGTGAACGCACTCTCACGGGGTCCCTTTGTCTGCAAGGACTTCTGAAGAGCTTGGGATCAGCTGGGAGTCTCCTTGAGACTGTCTCCCCTGCATGGGGACCACCAATCTGTCTCTGCCTCTGTCTGTAGTAGGCTCTGGGGACGGAATGGGGGAGAAAAGGCCCCGTGAGAACCAATAACATTTTTTAGATAACACGAGAGCAGTGGTACCAGAAGTGCCCTTGACCCTCGCCCATGTTTGCCAAGCAGTACTTGGGGCAGAGGCACTTCAGGTAATGGCGGGGCTGGGCTGGAACAGTTTCATTGCGAGCAGCTGTGCCTGCTCTGGGAGAGCTGCTTGGCTACCCTGGTTTTGATTGCACAGAGGAGGCAGGCAAGAGATCATAGAATGGTTTAGGTTGGAAGGGACCTCAAATATCATCTAGTCTCAAGCCCCTGCCATAGGCAGGGACACCTAGAATGGAATCATAGAACACATCATGGAATGGTTTAGGTTGGAAGGGACCTCAAAGCTCAGCCAGCTCCAACCTCCTGTGCCATAGGCAGGGACACCTCCCACTAGAACAGGTTGCTCAAGACCTCCTCCAGCCTGGTCCTGAACACCTCTAGGGTGGTTGTGGAGCACAGAATCACAGACTGTGATCAAAGATCCCCTTCTGTGATTCTGTGCTCCAAAACCTCCCTGGGCAACCTGTGCCAGTGTCTCACCACCCACACTGCAAAGAAATTACTAATATCCAGTTTCAATCTCCCCTCTGCCAGTTCAAACCCATTCCTCCTCCTCCTGTCATTACAGGACCTTGTCAACAGCCCCCTTCAGATCCTCCATGTCTTCTCCCATGATGCCGTTTCTCCAGGGCCCTATTCTCTATACTTTTTCACAGATGCTCAGGAGTAAGATTCAAGTGGAAGGCCAACAACCTGGTTAAATTCCTCTCCTCAGAGAACAGCTAGATGGAAATATCCAGTGCAGAACCTTCTGTATGCCTAGAGACAGACTGTTGCAGGGCTGCTCCTTCCAACCTAGTGATTGAAATCTCAAATTTCCCACTGAATTAATGGCCACTGCTTGTCCTTGCTTTACAGCCGTGACTCCCGTGAAGTGCTTGCTAACTTTTGCACTGGGAGGAGGTGGAAGGTGGCTGGTATGGGTGTGTATTGAAGCAAAAATCCCAATAAATACAAAATACATTCCCTTCTTCTCTTCCCAGGTTGAAACTGAAGATCAGCTACAGCTGCCAGGGGCTGATAGAGTAAGTACCAAAAGACACTGAAAATGTTGAACTGTACCAAATTCCTGGGGTATTGGATCTGAGTTGTTCCATGTCATTGCAGTTTAACTCTTAGGGTGCTGCTGTCTTCCCGGTTTCTCTTGAAGAGGCTGGAAACCGTCCCTGGGCCAGTTAATTACTTTAATGAGCTGTACAGGAAGACAGTAGGGGTTTGTGCAAGAGGTGGGTGTGGTGGCATCCTGAACACATCGGTTAAACAACAACAACATGAAAGACAAGACTGATTTTCCCATTTACTGTTGAGTTCCACCCAGCTGCTCCGGAGTGTGAAAGACTTGTGGAGCTAAGTGAGGTCATGCTTCTTAATTCCGAAGCACTTTCAGAGTGCTACTACAAAAGCAAAAATCCTGTCCCAGCAAGCTCTGTGTGTGTGATCCTAGCCTTCTGCAACCTGGCAAGGAGAGTTTGTGACAGCTGCCTGTCAGAGGGACCTGCAAAGCTCAAAAGAGCTCTCTGCAAAGCTGTACCCGGAAAGATGCTTTGAAGATAAAATGTCTAAGAGTAATCTCCCACCCACCAGCTTTCTAACTGTGCAACACTCTGACTCATCTCTGTCTCTGGCAAAGCTAAACAAAGGACAGTCCCATCTAACACTGCAGGCAACATCCTGTGCTGTAGTAGTGCACACATCTGGTGTTAAGATGCTCAAGAAGATAGGATTAGGATAGTAGGTTTTGTTCTGAGGGAGCCAGATATGGTAACAAGCGCCACACCGTGAAGGAGAAGCTAAGCCAGATACCTGAGAAGGCAGGGAGAGCACAATGGGAATGCTTAATAGCATAAGGAAAAAAAAAAACCAAAAACAAAACAACCAAACCTTGGCAGACATTTAAAAATGTTTTTAAACCTCCTGTTAAAGCAGATTTAAGAATCAGGCATGTGTAGGGAAAAGAAGCTTAATTTATGATGAATATTAATACCAGCTCCTTACAGATGATACTGGCCTCAAGCATCCCTGGGGGTATTTGAGGGACTCGTGCTGTGGTTATCATTTCAGTGCATAGGGGAAATTCTCTTGCATTATTAAACAAATCATGCCCTGCTTTGGCCCTTGGTTTGAGGCATGTAATGCATAGTCAATGTCAGGGAGCTGAGGGGATAGCATTCTGCAACTTGTTGGCATTTAAAAAGCACACTGGGACACTGCTGACCGATCTCTTCCTTCACCGTGACCCATCGGAGGGAACAGGGGTTAAATATTCTAAAATTTGGAAGGGGGGGATAAAAAAAAACAAACCAAACCAAACCAGAGTTTTAAATAACTTAACATTTTACCCTTTGGCCGTGTTTGGTTAGCATAACATTCATTATGGATGGAGCATTTAAACATTTGCAAAGTTAATAGTTTGATTTGACTCGTTATAGAAAACAGCCCTAATTGCCTGCTTCTCATTAAATCCTCACTTTCCCAAAGGTGGAGAATCAAAAGCTTTGCTCTAGCCAGAGGTCTCCAGCTGGTTTTATCCACTTCTATCACAGATACAGCCTGGAGAAGAGAAGGCTTCCAGGAGACCTTACAGTAGCCTTCCAGGATCTGAAGGGGGCTATAGGAAGGCTGGGGAGGGACTATTGACAAGGTCTTGCAATGACAGGACAAGGGGCAATGGGTTTGAACTGGCAGAGGGGAGATTTAGACTGGATGTTAGGAGGAAGTTGTTTGCAGTGAGGGTGGTGAGACACTGGCACAGGTTACCCAGGAAGGTTGTGGAGCTTCGATCACCTTGGGTGATTCTGTGCTCCACAACCTCCCTGGAGGTGTTCAGGACCACGTCAGATGAGGCCTTGAGTGAGCTGTACTAGTGGGAGGTGTCCTTGCCTATGGCAGGGGGTTGCAACTAGATGATCTTTGCTGTCCCTTCCAACCTTACCATTCTATGATTCTATCTAGCTCCTGAAGTAGTTGACTAAGTAAATGATGTTCATAGAAACAGCAAGAGAGGTAGTCTGGCTAAGAAACTCTGTTGCTGCCTTTACCTCTGTTTTTCACTGGGCGTCACCATCCTACAACCCCCAGCTGCTTGAGGGGTTAAATAACAGCACTCAGTGTCTTCCCTTCTAGGTCACTGGTTGCAGGTCATGTCACAACCAGCTAATGGCTGCTAAGTGGTCTGTGTGGAATTAGTTTAGTGAGTCTCAAGCCAGACACTAGTTGACAGATGCCCAAAAAGCAGGACTCCAATTGGCTTCCTTGGCAGTCACAGCAGGTTGGTCAAGGCTGTGCAAATTCAGCAGTTTCCCCGAGGCTAGCAGCATAGACGAGGTTGCCTGTGAGTATTTTCCTCCTCTGAGAGCGCCAAAAGTCTTCAGAGAAGGTCACAGCTCAGTGCTGTGAGTGCCACTGTCTGAGGACTACACTATTACCTCTGATCCAGGTCTCCAGGGAAGTGGAGAAAAGCTAGGAAAGCGCTGCTGGAGACTCCTAGCAGAGGCAGCCCTGACATCAAGGCGGGGCAATGGGAGTTTTGATGGAAGTTTTCACCCTCTGGATTTCCCTGTGCAGGAGAGCAGGCTGCAGGGCTACCAGTCAGACTAAGCCAACAGCATTCCCTGCAGTATCAATAAAACCCCAATCTCCCTCCCTCTTGGCCTTTTTCCTCCTGATGCCAAATTTAAACGACCTTACTTTTTTGGCAGCAGGAAACTTCACAATTAAATATAGAAGCAAGAGCAGACTTTCAGATGGAACTTACAGCAAGGGAACAACAGATGGCATTGTTTGCTGGGTCGGGAAAGCTGCATCTGCTCCTAGAAGAAATGCTAATCTGAGTTTAATTAGGCATTCAGGGGGAACCTTACCCTGTCCCCAGGACAATGACCATGTGTGCGCGATCCTGAAAATGACGAGAGAGGAGATAAAAAGTCATCAAAAATCCTCAATGGACCAAGTCCAAATTAAGGCCATGACGTGATAGGGAAATGCAGAGACTTTTCCTGGTGCTGAAATCCATCTAAGCCACTCTAAATAAAAATGGAATTGGTAAGGGCTTAATTGATTTCATTTCCAAGTGGGCAGTGATTTAGTTTTCAGTTTCAAGGCAGATAATTCTAGCATAATGCTGGAGTCAGATCCCAGCCTGGCTGCTTTCTGACTCTCTGAGGTGTGGCAAGATTAAAGGGTAGCAGAGATCTTTATAGCAAGTACTGCAAATGGGGATAATAGGGTCAGAAAGATCAATAGCACACCTTGCCTGGCACAGGTGATCCCTCTATAGGAACACAAAAGGAAGGAAAAAGAGGGTAGTGGAAAACATTCCCCAATTCATGTCAGCTAGGTGTTCAAGCACAAAATGAGCCACATGGCATGCAGTGGCCTCTGCCTGGTCTAAAAAAAGAGTGCAGGATGTTGTTCCTCCTCCCCTCCCTCAGCCCTGGCAGCTTAGCCCAGAAGTGCAGGCAGGCAGGCAAGGCTCTGTGTGTCCTTATTTCATTGTCTTCTGTTTGGGGGACCAAACTGCCTCCTCAATTTGAAGCCCTCAGACCCGTTTCCAGAACAAGCATACCAAGGGACAAGCTCCAGCTGCCAAATTTGCAGGCACCACAGAGACCTCCCAGGCTTTGTGTCTGAGCTCTCATCTTGCTTTAATACCCTCTTCCTCTCCTAGTTTGGCTCACAGCAGTATGCCCCAGCATGGTTCCTGAGGCTGCTGTAGGTACCTGGGCTCACCATGCCATGCCAGCTGCCTGGGACAGTGTGCATGTAGTGCAGACCCCTTCTGCTGGTTGCACACCCTGCTTCCAGTAGCACTGCAAACATACCCCGTGGAGAAATCAACACTCTGGGATTTTACACCTGAGAGATGTTCAGGAACAGGGAGCATTGCTCATTCCAAACAATACTTTCCAAACACTGCCAGGAAATCATCAGAGATCAAAGGAATTTGGTACAAGTGACTTAGAGCCGCAGAAAAGTTTGCTTGGCACCGAGGCACCTTTCAGCAAATGCAAGAAGTGATGAAGAGAAATGTAACAGGATCTTGAGCCTCTTCCACCTTCAGCACCGTTCTACTTCAGAGGGATGTCAAATCCTAGTCTGGCACAAACCTCAGGGCACCTAGAAGAAGTGGTCCTTCTGGCAAATTGCTGCAGAAACTGTAGCCACTGATGACCCTTATTCCAGGGACTACTGTGCCACACTGCCACCATCACAATTTTGAGCCCCTGGCTTGTCTGACTGGCTCTGGGCAGTCTCCCATAGGCTGTGAGTGTTGTCTGTATCCCATTAAACATCATGGCCCTTTGAGAGAAACCTTGGAGATTTGCTGACTGTCTGTAGCTGACTGACAAATTTAATAGTCCTTTGATTTGGAAGGTACTTCTCCAATGATGGAAGTGGTGGCTGTACCTTTGAGCATAGTGACCTAGAGCTGGCCTTCTCCTAAGCACTGCACCTCCATGGTGTGTGGCAGGAGGCAGGCACTGGGAGCAGTTGTTTTGCAGAAATGAACCCTCTGCAGGTGTCCAAGGTCACAGAAATCAAGGAAAGCCATGTGTAGAGATTCTGCATTCTCCTGGAGGTGGCATGGACCAAGCTATCTTGGCAGGGCAAAAGTGGCCTGCACAAGTCAGGTCTTCCTATGCAAGGCAGGGTAAAGAGTGGGTTACTCCATTTTCTTCTAAAGCTGTCCAAGCAACCCTCTGTACTATTAACTTTGAAGGCTGAAGCATCCAAGGTATCAGAGCTACCACCCTCTTGATGTTCATTGCCCACATGCTGGTAGGATTGGAAGACCTGTCAGCTCAGGTGAAGCAGAGGTGTCCTTCCACCAAGAGATCATGTTCAGCGAGGACAGACTGAGCACAAGCCTTGGACTCCAGCTGATTTGTGAGTGTTGAAGCTTAAGGACATGGCAAACACCACAAAGTCTCAGCTCTCTGAGGACAGATGGAGAGCTAGTCCCAACTCATCCACATGTATCAGCACATGGGGCTCAAGGCAGGGCTGCTGCTGACCCAGTGTGAAACTTTTCACTGTTCAAAGTCAGCAGACACAGACTTTGGCTGCCTGCCTGGAGTGCAAATGTCTGCATTTTAGACCCAGACTTCCTTCTGAGCCGTTCCAGAGGGAAAAAGGAAAAAAAAAAAAATCAGAAAGCATTCCCCAGAAGCTAATTTATCCATCAATGGCCACTTTTCTGCCATCCCTTGCCTCTGAGAAAGGCAGAGAGGAAGCGTGACTGGGGAGCACAACGAGCCTCTGGCTGCCCTCTTTGGCTGGGGGGTGCTGAAGGGAGCCAAGGGGCTCCAGAGGAAGCAGTGAGCAGCTCCAGCTGGGCAGCAGCCCTGACAGCACTGTGCTAGCAGGAGAGAGAGGTCAGACTGCCCTGATGTGAATCAGTGCCGGGGCTGTGTCAGTGCTTCCTGCTCCTTCCTAGGATTTGAAGGCTATGCCCTTGGGCTGTGTCCACCTCTATGAGCCTAAACTTCCTTTTCTTTTTTGGTTCTTTTATTGGCAGGGGCAAATGCAGGAAGCAAAAGGTTGATTGCAGGAGGTCCTCAGCATCCTCCTCCCCAGCAGGATAGCCTGTGAGAATGGGATTATTTATTCTCTCATTTATTCCTCCCATTCTCTCAGTCTGGAGAAGAGAAGGCTTCCAGGAGACCTTATAGTGGCCTACCAGGATCTGAAGGGGCCTACAGGAAGGCTGGGGAGGGACTATTGACAAGGGCTTGTGATGCCAGGACAAGGGGCAATGGGTTTGAAGTGTCAGAGGGGAGATTGAAAGTGGATGTTAGGAGGAAGTTGTTTGCAGTGAGGGTGGTGAGACACTGGAACAGGTTGCCCAGGGAGGTTGTGGCTGCTCCCTCCCTGGAGGTGTTCAAGGCCAGGTAGGACAAGGCCTTGAGTGATCTGTGCTAGTGGGAGGTCTCCCTGTCTGTGGCAGGGGGTTGCAACTAGATGATCCTTGAGCTCCCTTCCAACCTTCCCATTCTCTGATTCTCCATGTCAAACAGGACAAACTTGATGGCTCCAACCTGACCTTGTCTGAGAATTAGTTTCAAATCTGGCCTGTAAAGACACATTTCCAGCAGTGCCAAAGTGCCACAGCTGGGGCTTCTGGAGCAAGTTTTCTTGTTCTTTGAGAAAGGATTACCAGAGGCTGCATATATTAAATAAAATAAAGAAAAAAATTGAGGGGGAAAAAAAGTAGAGG
>VWZE01026291.1:58324-77242 GCA_013396675.1 Eubucco bourcierii
GGGGGGAGGGAAAGAGGGAAAATAATAAAAGGAAAGGGGAAAAAGGAAAGGAAAAGAAAGGAAGGAGGAAGAAAGATGGAAGGAGAGAAGGAAGGGTGGAAGAAGAGAAGGGAAGGAAGGAGAGAAGGAAAGGAAGGAGGGAAAGAAGGAAAGGGAAAAAAAGAAAGGAAGGAAGGAAGGAAAGAGGGAAAGAAGGAAAGAGAGAAAGAGAATTAACTATTACTGTAGAGTCCTCTAGTGGTGACATTTCACAAGCTGCCCAAGTGTGCTCCCGGGTGAACCCAGCCCCTCTTTGGCTGTCTTTGATTTACATAAAATGCACATGCACAGAAAACCAACCCCCAAAGCCAGTGGCCAAATTCAGTGCAGCTACTTGAATGGCTTATGGATGGGGTCAAAGGCAACGCTCCAAAATCAAACCAACCAATCTTCCTCCTCACTGTCCCTCAGACTCTTCTTTCCCAAAAGCATCTCCCATCTGAGGTTTAGATGATACTCTTCCAAGTGGGTGGATTGAAGCCCTGTATGCAATGAAATCTCAAGGTCTTTGCATCTCACTTTCTGTTGTTTCTGCTGCTTGGATGAGTGAGTGAAAAGAGGGAACCTGAGCAGCTGAATTGTTGCCACATGTGTGCCATATTAAACCTCGGGCACAAGCTGGCTGGTGGTGTAGCATTGTTGTGCTCAGCCTTCAGCAGCCATAGCAGTGGGTCTAGAGAAGCAGCTGGGTTTGGATGAGATTTCAAACCCAAGTCATTGAAAGTATTCTTCTTTTCCTCTTTTCTGTCTCTCTCTTCCCATGTTGCCTCCAAGCCTACTTTATTTCAGTTCCTGTGCTCTAGCAGTCCAAGGACATGGCCTTATGCAAAAGCCATACCCAGCTCTGAGCAAAATGGTGGTTGCAGCAATTTGAATATGTGATAGAGGAGACAAAAGCTATTCCCTGCTGTGAGCTCCTTCTGATAAAGAGAAAAGCACTGCTCTTGACAGGATATTCCCCTTCTTAATGAGACCATGGTGTTCCTAACCCACTCTCTCCCTTCAGGCCTGGGTCGCCTCAAATGTGGTTCAATTTCTGCTTCAGGATCAAGGAAGAAATCTTAAAAAGCTTTAAGATTTCATTACAAAATAGAGTCTCACACACTGAAACCAAATAATTGGACACTGTTTCTTTCCTCAGAGTCATTTTTCCCCCCTTCCCTCTGAATAATCACCCACGGACGCTGCCCTTTGAATTGCAGCTCCTGCATGGCAATAGCTGCATTAGCACCTGCTGAATACAACTTGCCACTCACTGCCAGGCTGTGTAATTTAGGAAGCATCAAAAGGAGGAAAAAAAAGATCAGAAAATCATTATCAGGCTGGAGGATGCTGCTCTACCCCCATGTTAAAAAGCCACTCACAGGACTGAGGCTTGAAGAATTTTCTCTTTTTTCATTTTAAAGTGTTTACCCTGTTTGATATTTGCTCTATATTTGCACCAGGACATGAAAATAATGAAGTTCTCAAGTCACATCATAATTCAGGCTGGAGCAGACCACAGGCAGTCATCTGCTCCAACACAAGCTAGACCAGGTTGCTTAGAGACTTACTCGCACATGCAGACTCACAGAATGCCAGGTTGGAAGGGACCCCAAGGATCATCTGGTCCAACCTTTCCAGGTATCAGTGGAGTTCAAATGAGCTGGCCCAGCAGCCTGGCAAGCTGACTCCCAAAGCTGTGCTCTGAATGTCTCCCAGGCTGGAGACTCCTCCACCTCCCTGGCCATTGTTTGCAATACAGTGCTCAAATAATTCATGGCATGTTTCATCTTTTTGCGCCGTCAGCCTCTGTGCTCCACTTGCTAAGCTTTCCTCTGCATTTGCTATGTCCTTTTCCACTGTTGCATTATTTTTCTGCAGGCCTACTGTCCCACCAGTAAGCACAGACACCTTGAATGCTTCTGCTGAGATGCAAAGCTTTATGCTTGTCTCTGCCAAGCCCTCTGCGGGGTCCAGATGCGCACCGCTGTCACTGTTAATTAGACTGATTTCAGAAATGCTTCTTGAAAACTTAAGCTGAGCTGCCAGCCACTTATCAGTCCTGCCTGCCTGCATTAGTTTCTCTATCTCCTCGTGTCCAAATCAATAATATTATGTACTGGTAAATAAGAATGGTTTCATAAAGCTGAAGTAACAGAGGTTTAGAGTGTTGTTTCAGCTAAAGGAATGAGCCCCTGGGGGGCTCTTGTTTGGCTGTTGATTTTACTCCGTCCCATAGGAGGATTTCAAAGCACTTTCAAAGTGGCTTTGCACAAGGGGATTAGCAAATAGACCATTGCCAGGGCCCTGGGAGAGCAGATATTGTTGCATGCAAATGGAAAAGTTCCCTTTTTTCTCCTTCTCCTGTCTTCTTCATTCCACTGAAAATCATGGAGCTAATGAACTACCATAGAATGGGAAGGTTGGAAGGGATCTCAAGGATCATCTAGTTCCAACCGCCTGCCATAGGCAGGGACACCTCCCACTAGTACAGGTCAATCAAGGCTTCATCTAACCTGGCTTTGAACACCTCCAGGGAGGNTTCCTATAGCCCCCTTCAGATCCTGCAAGGCTACTCTAAGGTCTCCTGGAAGCCTTCTCTTCTGCAGGCTGAAGAGCCCCAACTCTTGTAGCCTGTCCATATTCATGCAAACCTTCCTTTTACCTTATCCTGGATTCCAGTGAAGTCCATTTTCAACTTCTGACTCCAAATCCCATTACTTGTTTTTTTTTTTCTTTTCTTTCTTTTTTCCTTTTTCTTCCACCTGCTTTTTAAATTTCTGCAAGTTTTTGAATGGAAGATTTCCAACAAAATCTGTTCCATGTTTATAGTTGTTGGGTTTGTTTAATTTGGTTTTTTTTTTCTTTATTGTGTGTTTGGCTTTTTTTTTTTTTTTATTTTTACTACCAAAAAAACCATTTTATATCCAAAACCTAGTTCACTGTAAATTTCTAATTAGATTCATTTCTTCTTCTTTATACCTAGGAGGACTTTGCTTCCAGGAAGAACTATTCAGACACCAGGTAAGTGACATAGCACAACAGCTAGGCTAGATGAGATGCTCTGGGATAACAAAATTTTTCACACACAGAGAACGTTTATTTTAAAGGTTAGGATGAAATTAAACTACTGCCACCCAGATCAAATCCCTTCCACACCCAGAGAGGGGGAAACTGAAACCAGTTCCTCTGAATGCTGGGTTTGGAGTGAACAGCAGTGGCTATCTGCTGCAGCTTCTGGCTTGCTTTGTCTTCTCAGATGAGACCAGGAAACCTGGGGGAGGTGAATGAAAGCCTTTGGTCACTCACAAAGGGGAGGCAGATGTGCTCTGTCTTTTTCAATGAGTTGAGAAGCACCAGCTGAGGCAGCTGGGAAATGTGTGGCCTTCAGAGCAGGACCCAAGCACCTCCTTCTTTCAAAGGTTGAATATCTGCCTACTTCTACTTCCTCTAGGAAGGGGTTGCCCTGGGAAGTGGTGGAAGCCTCATCCCTGGAGGTGTTTAAGGCCAGGCTGGCTGAGGCTGTGGCCAGCCTGATCTAGTGTGAGGTGACCCTGGGCATGGCAGGGAGGTTGGAACTGGACGACCCTTGTGGTCCCTTCCAACCCTGACTGATTCAGTGGTTCCATAGTTCCATGATTCAGTGGTTCCTATGAAATGTCTCTCCTTTAGGGGTGGGGCTGTCATCTTCATGCATTCAGCTTTGAGGAGGGTTCCACAGATGGGGGAAAAGATATATACTTGAGGTCATAAAAATATTGGTTGGAACACATCTCTGTAGGTCATACAGCTTCCCACTTGAAGCAGACTATTGCCAGCACTAGTCCTGCTGCCTGCTTTGTTTTGACTGTCTTGTTCAGACCACCAAATTAAGGACCTTTGCAAACTCAAGGATTCTGCTGCTGCTTACAGAGGTGCTTCTTGGACAGAAAAAAGCAAAGGTTAGATAATTCAAATGGAGGAGGAGAGGAAATGTCCTGGAATGTTGCCTGTTTGGACAATGTCTCACCATCAGAGTGATTTCCCCCCAAAATTTTCTGGGATCCCTGGAGTTATGCCAGATAATACACTGACAGTCCTAGCTTGGGGGTGCTTATTCCAGATGACTTCTCAGATACTTTCATATTAAATTAGACAAATAGTGAAACCAAAGAAATCAGAAGAGGGTTTTGATGGCTCAGAGGGAGCATTGTGCCTTCTCTTCTGTGTCTAGATATCTTCTCACCTGTTCTTAACCCCCTGGAAACACTATGCTGTGAAGGTGCTCTGCCAGAATAAGCAAAAACACTGAGGCTTTGTTATCTTTAGAAGCCACAACATCACATGCCTGATCCATTTACAGCTCAGAATTTATTAGCAGAATAGCCTGCACACATCTGCAATTCATATAAATGATAAGAACTGTTTGTTTCTAGTGCCTTCCTGTAATTGCAGCCTGCATACTTTCCATCAGGAGATGCTGAAAAGGCTCCCAAAGGAGAAGAGAGATGCTGCGTGGAGTGTTGAACAGGAATATCTGGGCCCTAACCTACCAGGCACTGGGAAGGGAGGGACTAGGGGGAACAGCTGTGGTGGCAGGTGGAGAGTAAACCCTGGTTCTCATCCCCTCTGCATCAGGGGCTACCCAGGGAGCTGTGAAGGCATTCAGAGACTGCTGAGGAGCAACTGAGGGAGCTGGGGATGCTTAGTGTGGAGGGAAGAGGAGGCTGAGGGAAGGCCTCATTGCTGTCTACAACTACCTGAAGGGACATTGTGGAGAGGCTGCTGCTGGGCTCTGTTCACAGGGAATTGGAGACAGAACAAGGAGGAATGGCCTCAAGCTGAGGCTGGGGAGGTTTGGACATTAGGAAAAAGTTTTTTTCATGGAGAGAGTGGTCAGGGAGTGGAATGAGCTGCCCAGGGAGGTGGTGGAGTCCCCCAGCCTGGCTGTGTTTAAGGGTGGTTTGGATGTGGTGCTTGGGGCTGTGGTTTAAGGTGAATCTTGTAGAGTAGGGTTCTAGGTTGGACCTGGTGATCCTGAAGGGCTTTGCCACCCTGAGTGTGTCTGGATTCTGTGATTTTCCTGGGACTGCTGCATCCCACATGCATGGTCCAGGATGCTGGCACTGCAGTGCTGATCAGAGGGCTGGGAGCTCAGACGTGTCTGGATGTTGCCTCATATTAATTACCTGCTCTGCACATCTCAGGTAATTAAAAGCCAGAGCAGCTCTTCCTCTCCTCAGTGCACAGGCACCACTCCACTGTTGTAAACACACTTGAGATGGGAGCAAGGCCTCTTGCTGGCTGAACTCCTTGCTTTTATTTCATGTTAAATGTTAGCTGCTGATACTACCTGTGATGTGCAGGGTGGGGGGGTGGGTTAATTAAGGGTTTCTATGGAAACAGAACATCAAACATAGGATGGTGCTTCTGGGGGAGGGAGGGAAGGAGCTGCTCATAGCAGAAAGGTCCATAGCTAATTTGAAGGGATGAGGATGGTGTTTCTGTGAAGTTACCAAAGCCCAGCAAGCTCTCCTGGACTGATATGTCCTTTCCCTTGCTATGGCTGATAATTCCTGCCTGCATCAATCCTCTCCTCTGAGACTTGTGAATCATAGAGTCATAGAATGGTAAGGTTGGAAGGGACCTCAAGGATCATCCAGTTCCAACCCCCTGCCATGGGCAGGGACACCTCCCACTAGCACAGGTCACTCAAGGCCTCCTCCAACCTGGCCTTGAACACCTCCAGGGAGGGAGCAGCCACAACCTCCCTGGGCAACCTGTGCCAGTGTCTCACCACCCTCACTGCAAACAGCTTCCTCCTAACATCCAGTCTAAACCTCCTCTCTGCCAGTTCAAACCCATTGTCCCTTGTCCTGTCATTACAAGCCCTTGTCAATAGTCCCTACCCAGCCTTCCTGTAGGCCCCTTCAGATCCTGGAAAGATACTCTAAGGTCTCCTGGAAGCCTTCTCTTCTCCAGGCTGCAGAGCCCCAACTCTCTCAGCCTGTCCTCATAGGAGATCTGCTGCAGCCCTCTGAGCATCTTCATGGCCTCCTCTGGACCCGCTGCAGCACTTCCATGTCCTTCCTGTGCTGGGGGCTCCAGAACTGCACTTCAGTCAGGCTTCAGTCAAATTCTTCCTCAGTTAGTCCTCCAAGCCTATACCCCTCACTTTTATCAGGCTGCAGCAGAGATCTGCTTTCAAACCATCCCTGGACCTGAATGGCTGTTGCTGAGAGCGACAGTACGCAATTAGTGTGCCTCATTAAGAGATAAACCCATCTTACAATCGTATCATCCATCCTTCCATCCATCCCTTTTTATCCCTCCATTTTTATCCTAGAATCTGGCTGCAGATCAGCCACGCCATCTGCTTATCAATTAAGGAGGAAGAGATTCATGGTCTGATAAATTTAGGAAGTGCCATGTAAGCTCTGGCTGGCGGACACGATCCACTCGCCTTGCATTAGTAACTCCAAAGGCTTCTGCTGATCTTATCACATCATGTCCTCTTCATGTTTTAATCAGCCCCAGCCCCTTTGCACTGGCATTTTCCACTGTGCCAAGCCCAGCACTGAAGCAAGCACATTGCTGCTTTCATTGATGCTAAAAAATGCCTGTCTTGTTAATGGTATAAATGGACCAGGGGCTTTGCCTTCCAACTCAATTCAAGAATGCTATCGGCGTGAGTGGGCTATAAAAGCTCTTTTTCAAGATAAAAGACAGTTGTCTGCCAGAGGGGTGGGGGGGTGGGAAAGAAAATAGCTCAAACATCTTTATGACATCCCAGTGCAAAAAACAATTGGAAAAGATTGTCATAAAGGGAAGCGTGTCAGTTGTGAACTTTACTGAATTGAGCCTAATGCAAAATTCATGCTGAGGTGTCACAAGAGAAAGGCAGTTTATTAATCCAACTTATCTGGAGCTGGTAGGCAGCAGTCATGGTACGTTAAGATCGTATGAATATTCCCCAGGCTCATTTGGGTTTCTATTCAGGACCCCTTTTGTGAGTGCAGCAGCGGCCAGAAAGGTCTTTTGGACCAGCAGCAACCTTCTCTTCCTTTCCCCTTCTACATATCTTTTCATACTTGTCACACAGTGGGCACATTGGAGCTAAGTGAAGCATGATGTCCTTGCCATCTGACTGATCAGAATGCAACACCAAGCTCACTGTGTCATGCTTCTTTATTCCAGTCAGGCATTAGAAAGCATTTTATTTCTCCATTGCTTTTTGTATGCTCCCAGGCTAACTTTCCCTAGTGGGGGAAAAAAAAAAAGATGGGGTTCTAAGACTCCCTTTTTAACGTGCTTTCACTATTTCCCAACGTCTTATTATCCCCGGGCAGAATGGCAAACTGTCTGGGAGCTGGTGTGCACGGAAGGATGGTGCCAATGACACTCTGTTTGCTGAGGAGGCATCAATGCACCTATAGAGAGGACACAGTGGGCTCGTTAGCACAACAGCCTTTTAGAGAGAACAGCAACACCACCCCCACCCCCCAGTCAGCAGTGGTGCGGGACAGATGCTTTCCCAAAGGGTGAAGGGAAAGAGAAACTGAAATGGTTTGAATTCGAAGTGGAGCAGGCTCGTAAACTGTCTCATCTCCTGGTGCTGTTGGGTAGAACTCTTGAGTGTGGTGAGATTGATGGAGCTGGCCAGGAAAACAGAACCCTCCTCCACCCACCCCAGCACCGGCAAATTACATCACCTCCCTGAGAACAGGGCTGAGGTCCTCCTCCTTGGAGGTTTAAGCTAATTTTGCAATTGATTTCAGCAGTGGCAGGATTTCCCTAGAGCCTCATGGGAAGCAGTAAGGCTGTAAGCATGACTGGCTAAGGGATATAAGGCCAAATTTAGCCCTACCAGAAGACAGACCAAGTTTTTTTGCTTCTAGCTCTGCTGAAGTAGCTTTCTACAGAGCTCAAAGTGACCATGAGTGACTGCAGGTAGGAGAGGAGATGAGAGCTGTGGAGTTGCAGGGAGATGAAGGAGTTGCTTGGAGCCGATGTGTGTTGGGGAGGTGCATTACAGTTGGAGAACTACATCAGAGGTATGGTTTACTGAGCTTTTGAAGGCTTGGAGAAACTTTTACAAAGAAAAGAGTGTCTCAGCTTATTGAAATCTGAGTGGGGAAGACCCTCAAAGAAAGAAAAAGTCCTCGGGAGCAGGTAGTGAGTGTTGCTGGAAGAAGACTTGGATGCATGCATTAAAAAGACATTAAAGTTGATCCATTCTGTCATATTTATGGATGTTACCCAGAGTGGCTTTTATCAGATGTGCATTTGGCTCAGCACTGAAGGATAATTGCAGCTAAATAGTCTATAAAAAGGTTCTACAAATGCTATAGAATGTGAGCTGGCCAAATTCTGTCCCCATTTACATCCATGCAAACTCATTGGTTTTAATGAGGTTGCTTTGATATCCCCCTGGCAGAATTTGCTTGGGATGTTAGGGAGAGCAGACAGGGATGTATGATGTGATTATGACAGTGAGCTCCTTTTGTGTCAGTTGTTCCAATGACTCATTTCATGGCTTTCAGCATGTCACTTAATTTTTTCTGTGCTGTGATTTACTCAGCTGTGCTCATTCAGGTTGACCTGTCTCACCTGAGGAAAATGGCTGTAGAGCTCCTTGGGCGCTGTAGAGCTCCTTGGGCACTGTAGGTGCTGCAAACCACAGTGCAGAGACAATTGCAGCTGGGAGCAAAAAGGAGCAAAGTGTTCTCTTGAAATGTGCTGCTACATAATTTATCTCACCTTTACTTGATGAAGACACTGAAGTGTGACATCCTGCAGAAAAGTGGAATAATAGCAAATTAGTCTTCCTCAACCCCAGTCTTGCAGAGCTTTAGGATTTACTTCTCTATTTAATTGTATGAAATACCTAAAATATGAGCACTTTCGGTGCAGGGTGGAAACACTCCAGGTTAAGGACTGTCTTGAAATGTGCTGACACCTGGCACAATGAGCCCCCTGATACTGGTTGAGCCTTGGAGAACAGCAGTAATTTGGTTTGGTAATGAGTTGTGATGTGCCCACATAATCAAAAGAGATGCGGCCAGCAGATTGATACAGGAAGGTCATGGAGCTGATAGAGTGGGTCCAGAGGAGGGCCACAAAAATGGTCAGGGGGTTGAAGCACCTCTGCTGTGAAGAAAAGCTGAGGAAGCTGGGGGTGTTCAGCCTGGAGAAGAGAAGGCTCCAGGGTGACCTAATACCTGAAGGAGGCTTCCAAGAGTGCTGCAGAGGGACTGTTTACAAAGGCCTGTGGTGATAGGAGGAGGGGCAGTGGTTTGAAAGGAGAGAAGAGCAGATTTAGATTGGATGTTAGGAATAAGTTCTTTACTGTGAAGGTGGTGGAACATTGGAACAGGTTGCCCTGTTGCCTCCAGGTTGCTTGGAGATATTCAGGGTGATGCTCAACAGGGCTCTGGGCAACCTGATTTAGCTCTGCTGACTGCAGAGGGTGTTGGACTGGATGACCTTTGGGGGTCCCTTCCAGCCCATTCTGTGATTGGTGTACCCTGTCTAAAAGACAGCCAGAAGCCTAGACTCAGTGTGGGCTCTGCCTGCTCTGAGCCCTGCGTTGTGGCTGGCTGATGAATCACAGATTCACAGAATTAACCAGGTTGGAAAGGACTGCTGAGATCATCAAGTCCCACCTAACACCTAACCCTTCTAATTAACTAAACCGTGGCACTAAGTGCCTCATCCAGCCTCCTCTTAAACACCTGCAGGGATGGGGACTCCACCACCTCCCATGGGCAATCACTCTTTCTCTGAAGCACTTCTTCCTTAACATTCAGCCTAAACCTGTCCTGGTGCAGCTTGAGGCTGTGTTCTCTTGTTCTGTCACTACCTGGCAGAAGAGCCCAGCCCCAGCTGGCTACAACCTCCCTTCAGGTAGTTGTAGAGAGCAATGAGGTCTGCCCTCAGCTGCTCCTTGCAGGGCTGTGCTCCATTCCCCTCTCTGGACACACTCAAGTACCTCAACATCTTTCTTAAATTGAGTGGCCCAGAAATGGACAGAGTGCAGTGAAGCGGCAGGAGGCTCGGCTGAGGCAAACTGTGGGTGGGAGGTTTGGCAGCAGTGCTCTTGGGGCTGCCTCGCACCGGGGCTGATGCCCGATGCCAGGACAAGGGGCGGTGGGTGGAAACTGAGGCAGAGCAAGTTTCATGGAAGCGTGAGGAGGAATTTTTTTCCTTGTGAGGGTGACAGAGCCCTAGAACAGGCTGCCCAGGGGCGTTGTGGAGTCTCCCTCTCTGGAGATACTCAAAAGCTGCATGGATATGTTCCTCTGTGCTCTGGTCTAGGAGATCCTGCTCTGCCAGGGGGCTTGGGCTGGATGAGCTTTGGAGGTCCCTTCCAGCCCCTGACATTCTGTGGTTCTGTGATTCTGTTTTTCTGACTGGCTGACACCGCCGAGGGTCTCCGTCGCCCGGCGCGGCTGCAGCTCCCGGGGCTGGCGGCTCGGGGTCCCGGAGCGATCGCCCACGAGGTGGCAGCCGTCGCTTGTGCATCACTGCCGGCCCTGGCTGGCAGCTGGACCGACAGCTGGAGGCAGCGAGCCGGCCGAGCGCGGCTCCCCGGAGGCAGGGGCATGGAAAGGCAGGATCTGTTTGCCCTAGGGAGTCTCCCCCTGGGCTGAGACCTCCTGCTTTGGTGGTTGCAGTTCAGATACATCTCTGATAGCTGCGTTTTTCCCTAAGATAGGCAAAACGGAGATGGCATCAGAGCCCCTCTGTGCAGAACTGGGTTCCTCTCCCCTTCTTACCGAGCATCCTTTGGAACAATTCTGCCCCAAAAAGCATCCAGCACAAGTGGGAGCTGAAGGAGGTATCTTTGCTTATGCCAGCTGTCAGGTTGGTCCCTCTTAGCAGGAGTGCTGTAGGACCAGAACAGTTACCTGAAGCTTGATCCTTTGGGAAGCTCTGGGTTGGAATGCATTAAAGAATTTCTGAGATGGAGCATCGTGTACCTTGTAGTGTAGAAACTGTGATTCCAGGATTTTACTGCAGAATCTGATTTGAAACCCACTTTTAGTGGAGGAACTGGCCACAGAAATAAGCAAAAGACATGACAATTTAGGTGGCAACCTTAATTATGTGATTATTTCCACTCTTGTGTATGTGAACAACCTGCAGTGGAATATTCAGTGGAATTGCAGCTTGGACACTGAAGAGATTTCCCTATTACTAAAATTGTGATAACTGTTCTTGAAGGAGGGTTCAGTAAATTGCCTCTAAAGCACAGGAAATTGGCTTAGCTCCTTCTGTGTAACGTTTGTCTTAAGAAGCACGTCACAGGCACAGAGATGAGAAGAGTCACTGAGGTCTGAAATACATGGACTACTGCAGCAGCAGTATCACCAACCCCTCTGAGAGAGCCCATGTGGCTTAATTTTGCTACAGATTCTCTGGAGGACCATCAAGAAATTGCTTTATGAGTGGAAATACCCATGCTATTATACTCATAATTTGATACTGCAACACTAGATTGCAGTTATTTGTGTTTCTGCAGATCAGTCTCTCTTTCCCTGTCTATAGCATTTCTTCACTCTCTGCAATAAAACATCCTAAAGAAGATATATAGAGTCTGGGATAAGTTTTGCTAGTGGTACAGCATGTTTCAGGACATCAGTCTCAGAATATAATAGAAGAACATGATGAACTTTATTTTCCTCTCATACTAATCATGAGAATCATAGAATGGTAAGGTTGGAAGGGACCTCAAGGATCACCTAGTTTCAACCCCCTGCCATAGGCAGGGACACCTCCCACTAGTACAGGTCACTCAAGGCTCTGAATTCTTTGAAGATGTTGTCTGAGAGAAATCAGGCCCCTCATGGCCAAGTTGGAAGCATCTAGAAACTGTTTACTAGTTGGTGGGCTAGAAGGGATAAATGGTCTCTCATAATGGTTGGTTATTTATTTCATCAGTTGGCATGGTTCTCTCCATATCATCCTTATTTAAATTGTTATACATCTACCTTATCACCAAACTGAGCTGACAAGTGCCTGCTGGGATGCAATAGCCAAAGCGATTCCTCAGTCCTTTAGCTGATGTCTTTTGTGCCACCATGCCTACAGCCAGGGTGAAGGGCAGAAGTGGCACAAGGAAGACATGTGCTTTTACCACAAAATGCAGGATAAGCAGAGTCCTTGCATCCTTAGTTTCCTCCAGCAGCTCCCACTACCTGTACTCCCACCAAGAGCTTGCAAAATCAGGCAGACTTCTTGGAGATGAGCATCTGAGTTGGCATAGCCTTCCTATTTTAAGCCTGCAGAGTAGCTGCATTGTATTGTCTTTCCCTCCATTTGGAGATGCAGGAAAGATGAGGTAGTGCCTGAGTGCTTCCTACAGGAGGTTATTTTAATAGTCAGAGAACTTTTCCCATTGTACTTTTCCTTAATCTAACATCTGATTCCAGTTAATGTGCAGCTTCCAAGGCCAACTCAGTTTTGATCGTGTTGTGTTAACTTTGAAAAGCTGACTGACTCCAGCTTAAAATGGATGCACTTACAGGAGGATGAAAGGCCTTTTTTTTTTTATCAGTGTTGAAGGAAGTAGTTCAAAAGCAGAGATTGTTTCTTTCTGAAGACAAAGAAGCTCTTTCTCACCCTCCTCCTGCCATGGAAGAGATCCTTTGCCCATCAGAGAAGGATTCGATGAACTGGAGATGAAGTGGCAGTATATTGGGAATTTTATTACTATAGCTGGAATAAAGGGAATTTAATGTAAGAGAAGGTTCCCTCATGCTTCCCAAATGTCCTGTTACTTCAGTCCTTCTTTGATTTGTCCTGTTCTTCCTCTTTGGAAGCAAATCAGTTGTTTTCCTGGCTGGAAATCGGGAATTAGTGGCGTTCTCCTTTCTGTCTTGTACTGTGAATAACCCTGGACAATAAGAGAAGTGTTGAGACAAATTCTGCCAGCTCTTGAGGCAACCAGGAGTAGAATCTTCATTTGGAGAGACAATTTTTTTTTTTTTTTTTGCATGGGTGAGACAATTACTGCTGAAATAGGGCTTTTTAAAAAGAAACCTGGATCCCCTGTGACTTGATTCCCATCAGTTCCTAAATGAATATTTAATTGTTTCCTATTAAGATGCTCATTATCTGTAAAGCAGACAATGCCACTGTTGCTGGGTCTTCCAGCTGGTGAAATTGGTGACAGGTTAGATTATGGCAATGGCCCATGCCTGTGCTGGAGTGGCTTCTCCTGAGAGGAGAGAGTGAAGGAGTTGGGACTGTTCAGTCTGGAGAGGAGAAGGCTCCAAGGTGACCTTATTGTGGCCTTGCAGTATCTTAAGGGGGCTACAAGAAAGCTGAGGAGGGACTTTTTAGGCTGTCAGGGAGTGATAGGACTGGGAGGAGTGGAACCAAGCTAGAAATGGGGAGATTCAGCCTGGATGTTAGGAAGAAGTTGTTCAGTGTAAGGGTGCTGAGAGCCTGGCAGGGGTTGCCCAGGGAGGTGGTGGAAGCCTCATCCCTGAAGGTGTTTAAGGTCAGGCAGGCTGAGGCTGTGACCAGCCTGATGTAGTGTGAGGTGTCCCTGGGCATGGCAGGGGAGTTGGAACTGGCTGCTCCTTGTGGTCCCTGCCAACCCTGACTGATTCTATGATTCTAAGTAGGTTATAAACATTCAGCAGAACAAATTTGGCTCTGCTGTCACCCACAAGATAGGGAATCATAGAATGGGAGAATGGTTTAGGTTGGAAGGGACCTCAAAGATCATCCAGTTCCAACCTCCTGCCACAGGCAAGGACACCTCCCACTGGAACAGGTCATTCAAGGCCTCATCCAGTCTGGTCCTTAACACCTCCAGGGAGGTTGTGGAGCACAGAGTCACAAAATGTGATCAAAGGTGACTCTGTGCTCCACATCCTCCCTGGGCAACCTGTACCAGTGTCTCACCACCCTCACTGCAAACAACTTCTTCCTAACACCCACTTTCAATCTCCCCCCTGCCAGTTCAAACCCATTCCTCCTCCTCCTGTCATTACAAGACCTTGTCAATAGTCCCTCCCCAACCAAAGGGTCCCAAAGAGACTGACTTAAAGTCCTACTTATTCTGCCTGAGAAAAGATGTCCTTAAAAATTGACTAGCTTGTCCAAAATGGGTGTTTAAGACAGTAGAATTCCTGAGGTGCCTCTTTGGCTGAGATTTCTTTTTCTGCAGAAGACTTATGGAGATAACTTCCATCCCTAACCACTGTCTTGCCTAAGAGTCCTGTATTTAAATGATTTTAACAATGGGGAGAGACCACACACAGAGGGAGAGAGAGCAGCACACAAACACCTGAATCATGTTCATCTAACACCACACTAAAGCTGGCAGAAACATAACCTGCATATGATTTGATAATGAGGACACTAAGCCACTAGAACAAGCTGTCAAGGGAAGCTGTAATTTCTCCAGCTGAAGATCTCTTCAGTTCCCAGACCAGGTGCCAGGGTGCTCTAGCCAGGCACAAATTCTTATGCTCAACAGAAATATCAGGGTTGAATTTAAGGGTCTGTAGTTTGTGGGATCTTGGAGACTTTGAGCTAATGATGGTTTCTCTTTTCAGTCAAAGGCTCTAGGGGATCTTCCACTTTGCTAGTTTTATATCTGACACGTATCGAGTGGCACTGAGGAACCTATTTAAAAAGAGCACACATGGCCTTGAATGACAAGGTTCCAGGGTTACTGGGATCAGAGCAAAGAGCAAATTCCTCACCTTATTTTGGGTGCTGATCGAGGTCCAAAAGGCAGCAGAGATCCATCTAACAAAGCCTAACAGCAGAAACAGGAAGGAATAGATGCAGCCTCCTTCCACTGCTCTTTTTAGCCAGAGGCACTGCAAGCAAAATCATCTCCAGCTACTTGATAGAAATTTGCATGATATCAGATTGTATCCATTTACCAGCTTGATATACTTCACCCTTCAAATGCATTCAGGTAATGAATTTAATTCCTTTTGATGCATGAACAGTAAAAAAGCATCCTGATAGGAGTGCTGAGTGCTCTGACAATTATTTAAAATTACACCCAGACTGCTCTGTAATCAGCTGATGCCACCCTCCCAGTCACAGCTTGTTGTAAAATAACCATCCCCTTACTTCTCCTTAGACCCCTTTCCTGGTCTTCAAAGACCAGAGGAAATCCAGGTGCTGGGTGTAGTGCCCAGGATTATAGAGTTGTTTGGGTTGGAGAAGCTCTTTGGGATCATCAAGTCCAACCACCATCGAACTGTGCCAAGTCTGGTGCTAAACCACATCCCTTAGCAAGCCTGGCAATTTCTGAGCAAAGCCAAGGGGATTTTTGAAGTGGTCAAGGATTTTCGTGAGGAAAAGTCCCAAACATCCCATCCCTTTTTATGGGGTCAAAGGCTGACAGGAATCTGTGTCACAGCCAATTTCAGCTACAAGAATTTACCAGGAGGGAAGATCTTTTTCTATAGAATATGAAGATTAGAAACTGACTCTTAACCTTCTGTAAATAATCTCCTTCACCTTGGAAAAGCCTGCTCCCAGGGCTGAGGAACTACCTCAGAGGATGGAAAGCAACCAGCACAGTGAGAGTTCTTCTTTGCCCAGTTTCTTGCCATGTTCTGCAGCCTTTGGGGCCTTTCCAGGGGCCTCTTTGTTCCTGTGTATCAGTGAGCTGAAGCATCTTATTGTCCCCCTGAAATCATACCCACGCCACCCCTCCTACGTACACCCTTTGAATTCCAACTGCAGATGGGAACAAGAGAAGAAAAGGGCAAAATCATGGGAGTGAGGAGGTGGAGATCAGAGACACAGATGAACTGAAAGGTCTAATTAAGTAGTGCCCTCTCCTCTGGAGCCACAGCCTGGGTTTTGTTATACACATGGCTGTACACTGGCTTCCAAGTGTGGCAGAGGACAGTGTGGGCTCCCAGCCAGCGCTGGTGAAGAGCTCTTGCCATTCCCTGACCTTGTAAGATAGCTAATGGCAGCACCTGCTACCTTCATGTACATCTACTTATTAATTAAAATTACATAGCTGCTTAATGGTATCTTTCAGAGCTTGTTAATGCTCAGTGAGAACTAGATAGTGTCAATAAGTCTGCAGAATAAAAATGCTGGTCCTGTTGTTAAAGTACTGCACGTTATGCAACATGCATACAGATGGAGAAAAGAGGGAATCTCTGAAAAAGACATTCCCAACTGCAGCAGCAGCACTTCTTTCTGCCACGGGGTGTGTACCCAAGCATCTGCATAACTCGATGGGAGAGGGCAGAAGTGTGCTGGGGAAGATGAGAGCCTGACTGCTCATCTGTGCCTCTGGATGTGCTTTCCCCTGCGTCTCTGGCAAATCTTGACTTACAAGCTGAAGTAAAGGAGGGCTTCTGAGGACTGGCTCTTAAAAGTGGGCTCCCAGGGTTTGTGTGAACGTGGCAGTTAACTCTGATCTAGGCAGGGTGGCAGTTAACTCTGATCTAGGCAGGCTAGGAATTGCAGTGGACTAAACAGCACTAAGGTCTCCTCCTATCCCTAAATGATAACATCTCTGCAAGTGTATTGTTCGTAGGAGCTCAGGTACTGAAGGATTTGCTGGGCAGCTTCATGTGGTCATTTTCAGTGTTAGTGGCACAGGAATATTTTTAAACTAGCTTTCCCCACCCCACCCCCCCCACACACTCTCTGTTAATATTTATGCACTTCTGTCAGCTGAAGTGTTTGGAAAACCTTCTTTGGTTGCCGTTTCCTGTCGGTTTGGGTGTCTGCTCCTGGTTGTTTTTGGCAAGTGGTTCTGCAGGCTAGGGCTGGATCTTCTTTTGCGGGTATTGCATTTATGTGATTCCTGACATGAAAAGTTACTACAGGATTTGTATCAAGGGAGGCTTGCTATTTTTTTTTATAGCATTCCAGTAGCTATTAAACTTTCATAAAAGTCTGGGGAGTTTTCATGCTTTTGATGGGTAATGATGTGTTCTAAAACACTTAGAGCTCTCCCTTGACAAAGAGTAAATAATATTTTCCATTAATGGCAAGTTCTCCAAAGCTTTTTGTCTTTCCCATCTGTTTAGTAAATCTTAAACAAAATATGAGCCCTGCAGTGTGTTTTATGGCTTATTTTAATGCTAACTACTGGTTTATTTTAACTAAATGCTTTTGTGGCATTGCACACTGATAAAAATGAAGTCATAAAAAGCAACCGTGCTGTATAGCACAGGCTCCTTTGTTCTCGGAGCTGTGAGGTTTGATGTCTGCAGTCAAGATGAATTCACCAAGCTCAGGAAAAAAAAAAAAAACAACCACCCAATGTTCTCACTTAAGGAGAAAAGATGCATTTTGAAAAGGCTGGTGTTGACCTCTGCTCAGAGCAGGGCAGCTTTCCATCTATTCTCCAGTCTGAGGCCAAATTTCTCCTCTCTGATTGTGCCTGCGCTGCGGATCTCTATTTCGCGTCGCAGTTTCCCTCTCTGTGCAGCTTCCCGAGGGATGTCTGTGTGAGACCCACACAGAGTGGAAGCTCTGCTGTTCCCCTGCTGGTTGCTAGACACCATCAAGCATGACAGCATCCTCATGCTGATGGGGCCGCTCCCTCCCATAAGGTGATGCGAGCCTTCTGATCAGCCTGGAGAAGAGGAGGCTCAGGGCAGAGCTCATTGCTCTCTGCAACTCCCTGAAGGGAGGTTGTGGCCAGGTGGGGTTGGGCTCTGCTACCAGGCTCCCAGGGACAGAACAAAAGGGCACAACCTCAAGCTGCACCAGGGCAGGTTTAGGCTGGTTGTTAGGAAGCTCTTCCCATCGAGAGTGGCATTGGAATGGGCTGCCCAGGGAGGTGATGGAGTCCCCATCCCTGGAAGTGTTTAAGAGGAGGCTTGATGGGGCACTTAGTTCCATGGGTTAGTTCATTAGAAGGGCTAGGTGATAGGTTGGTCTTGATGAACCTAGAGGTCTTTTCCAACCCCTCTGATGCTGTGAGTATGCTCCCCAGGCACACACACACAAGGAAGGCCCTGCACAAAGGAATGGTTTTCTGTCTTTGGTCTGAGCTGCATTGCTTCCACCTGGGAAGGCTGAAGAATACATTTATTGCCAGGCTTGCTTTTCAGTAGAATACAAACAGAGCCTACAAATCCTAGCTGGGATGCATTCCAACAGGTATCTTTATAGTATCCATGTGCTTGCACACAGACTTATGTTAAGGCAGCCTCATCTGTCTGTACAGATGAGCTTTCAAGCAGTGAGCAGAGGCAGCTTTGGGTCCACTCTCAGCAAGGTGGTGCCTTGGAGGACTGTACTGTGTGGACATGGGTGAACTGGCAATGTTTCACTGTCATCCAGATCACTGTTGGTGGATCAGATCTATCCTCTTGGGTTTGATGATGGAAAATACATGTCAGAGTGTCCAGGGAAAAGCTGACAAGCTGTGCTGCACTGTGCAGCATGCTCAGACCTACCCTGTGAAGGTCAACAGCTTTTAAGTTACACTGAAGTGATGGGGCTGAATCTGCTACCTGACTTTTGCCACTATCCCTGGACTTTTAATTGAGTCATACTCTTAAGATTTTACCTCAAGATACCTCAGAGTGAGGGTTCGGATTTTGTTTTGGTTTTCTTTTTTTTTTCTGTGCTGTTGAAGACTTTTTTTTTTCTGGATGAACGAGTGGGGATGTCAAGATAAAGTTAGGATGAAGAGACCAAATCCCAACCCATCAAAAGTTACCAAAAGGGAGGTCAAGGAGCTCCACAAGGCACAGAGGTGGGCCTGAGGAGCTCTGTGAATGTTGAAAGAGTATTTTGGGAATGCCAAATCAAAGAGGAAAGTTTTGCATTTAGTCCTAAGTGATTTAAGACTAAGTAGATTTTTTTTTTATATATATATATATATATAAATTATATAGAGAGTTGGGGTTCTTCAGCCTGCAGAAGAGAAGGCTTCTAGGAAACCCTAGAGTA
>VWZE01026291.1:77299-113674 GCA_013396675.1 Eubucco bourcierii
CCGGTCCTAGTGGGAGGTGTCCCTGCCTATGGTAGGGGTTTGGAACTGGATGATCCTTGAGGTCCCTTCCAACCTTCCCATTCTATGATTCTCTATATAATTATATCATATATATATTATATAAAACTCTTTTATCTGTTATATCTATTATATCATCTATAATATATATTTAAAATATATATAAAAATATTTTTTATAGATAGGTAATTGACAGACATGCAGGAATGAGGCCTTCACCAGTAAAGGATCTATAACATGGCTTCCCCATCCTTCTCCCACTAAGTCAGCTTGATTCACAGCTTCCAATGATGCATTCTTTGGGTGGAAGCAGAAGGAGGCTTTTCTCCAAGAAAAGGAAAAAAAAAATGTCCACAGATGGATGTAGACCCAAGCTGAAAAAATTGCAATTTCATTCAGATTAACTGGGGACATGAGGACTCCTTAGAGGGAGAGAGTCAGCTGAGATGCTCATCTCACAGACCAACTGCTCTCTGATAGTTTGGCATGGGGGAGCACTGAAAGCCTGTCTGACTACACAGGAAGATGTCAGGAAAACCTGGTTCATGGCAAAGTGAAGGGAGAAAAAGGAAAACATCTGATACAGATCACCACGCAACAGACAGAGAAGGACACAGCTGCAAGGAGATGATCTCAGCAAATAAAGGGAGTGGCTGGCCCCAGTGATGAGAGAGCTAACCCTGCTGAAGAGATAGGAAATATTTAATTGACAGAGCTACTGAGGTGAGGGAAGGAGGGAGAGGAAAGGCAGTGCTTTGATTTCTTCATGCTGGGTCAATAATCTGAGACTAAATAACCCCTTGCACCTTGTGCGCCAGGAGCTCTTCAGCGTGTCAGAATGGGAATTTAAGGATATTAAACCCAGCTCCTACTGCAATTACTATGCAGATGGTGGAAAATAACTGTTGGCAGATTTAGTGTGGCTGCCTGGTGAAGCTTGTATCTATTGAAGAGGCAATGGGCAAACACTAAAGAGGAAATTTCAATTTCTTCACAGCTCTGGAAGACCTGAGATAATCAAAATATTCATAGGTGCTGTTGAGGTGGTTCTGCTAGATGCTGTCCCTCCTTGTTTTGCTGGCATGTACAGGTTGTCTGCAAAGGGCAGGCTCTAGTCTGCTTGGCTCTGCTCACAGGGAATTGGAGGCAGGACAAAGAAGACCAACCTCAAGCTGAGGCTGGGGCGGTGTAGATTGGACATTAGGAAAAGTTTTTCATGGAGAGAGTGGTCAGGGAGTGGAATGAGCTGCCCAGGGAGGTGGTGGAGTCCCCCAGCCTGGCTGTGTTTAAGGGTGGTTTGGATGTGGTGCTTGGGGCTATGGTTTAAGGTGAATCTTGTAGAGTAGGGTTCTAGGTTGGACTTGGTGATCCCAAGGGGCTTTGCCAACCTGCATGTGTCTGTGATACTGTAGTTTTGGGAGTTTACCTGCTGTTTCACAGGCAGTGATGTAGGAAGCTGTGATGGTTTGGGAGTTACCTGCCTCCCCCCACCCCCAACTATGAAAAATCCCCCAGACTAGACTCGGCCAGCTGGAAGTTAAGGCCTGAAGCTCTGTTTACAGCTGAACACAATGTACAAGCAGAGGTATACACAACAGACAGGAATAGTTACACATATACACAAGTTAAAGGTAATACAGAAACACAACTGCCCTCTCAGAAATCAGAGTCCCCAGGAGGGGCTCCCAACCACCCTTCCACCTTCTTTCATAGAATGGTAAGGTTGGAAGGGACCTCAAGGATCATCTAGTTCCAACCCCCTGCCATAGGCAGGGACACCTCCCACTAGCACAGCTCACTCAAGGCCTCCACCAACCTGGCCTTGAACACCTCCAGAGAGGGAACAGCCACAACCTCCCTGGGCAACCTGTGCCAGTGTCTCACCACCCTCACTGCAAACAACTTGTTTCCATTCTGCAGATCCCTGCCTTTCTCCACTGTTGTATTACTGTCTCAGCTGAGATTTGCTGTCAGATGTTGGGATTTTTCCCTTTTTCTCTTAAGATGTGGTTGCAAAACTCGCCCTTGGATGGAGATTCACCAAGAACTGATTCTTTTCCTTTCCTGTTTACTTCCATCCCAAAGCAGACACTCTTGGTAGGCAACCTGACAGTGTCAGCCTTGTACCAAACAAATAAATATCCTGTCTAAGAGACAACCTTTTACAGTACTGATTAACCTGAGCTGAGAAGATGGATATTGGCTCCTGCAAACTGTGCTATCAGGGAGAGCAGTGCTAGATGAGTTTTGTGATGTGGTTCAGAAGCAGACCTTGATAGCTGAGTAGCTAACAGCACCATCTACCATTTAAGCACTTGATACCTTTGTGCAGCAAAGTCACTCCAGCAGCACACACAGGAGGTGTTCAATGGCCATGCTGTGTAGAAAACCCATTAAAGGCCAATCAAGCTCAAGTTTGAAATCCAGGCTTGGTGGCAGCATTGAAAAAAAATCTACCCAAAACTCCAAAATGTTGAAGGGTGAAGTAAATCTCTGCCTGATCTCTCACAGAAAACCACAGTGCAGACTCAACACAGATTCTCCGCAGCATGGCAGTGCCTTCCTGTGTCTGCCAGCACAGAGAGAGAAGGGGTTTGGAGCTCTGCAGAAGTGCCCCACTTGCAGGCTCTTTAAAATGCTCCCAGGGGCTGTAGAAAGTATGCACAGACCTGAGGCAAACTGAAAGGAAGGTGAGGCATGGATTAAAAATGCTGTGGCCAACAGGAGCAGGGAGGTGGTTGTGCCCTTGGACTTGGCTCTGGGGAGACCACAGCTTGAGTGTTGTGTTCAGTTTTGGGCACTGCAGTACAGGAGAGATGTGGAGGTGCTGGAGCAGGTCCAGAGGAACTGGGGAAGGGCCTGGAGAATAAATCTGATGAGGAGTGACTGAGGTTGCTGGGGATGGTTAATGTGAGGAAGAGAAGGCTGAGGGCAGAGCTCATTGCTGGCTACAGCTACCTGAAAGGACATTGTGGAGAGGCTGCTGCTGGGCTCTGCTCACAGGGAATTGGAGACAGAACAAGGGGGAACGGCCTCAAGCTGAGGCTGGAGAGGTTTAGATTGGGCATTAGGAAAAGTTTTTCATGGAGAGAGTGGTCAGGGAGTGGAATGAGCTGCCCAGGGAGGTGGTGGAATCCCCCAGCCTGGCTGTGTTTAAGGGTGGTTTGGATGTGGTGCTTGGGGCTATGGTTTAAGGTGAATCTTGTAGAGTAGGGTTCTGGGTTGGGCTTGGTGACCCTGAGAGGCTTTGCCAACCTGCATGTGTCTGTGAGTCTATGAGCCCTGAGAAAAGGACTCTGGTTTCATGGTGACTTCCTGAAAGGGTGGAACTGCTGCAAGGACCCAGGATTTGTGGGATTCAGAAGGAAGGAGAAACTGCTACTAATCCAGAGTGGAAAAGAGGGCATGAGGGTTAGTACCAGCGGCTCCACTCTGCGTAGGATGGGCAGGAGCAGGGCAAGTCCACCCTCAGCACACAATGTTTTGTTGATGCCTCAAGAAAGGACCCCTTAAAAGTGAGAAAGGAGTTGGTGTCACCAATCCTTCATTCAATGATACTTCATAGACAGGTCAGTGCACATGTGGAGTGCCTTGCAGGCTCACAGTGGTTCCTCTCCATTGACCTCTTGTATTTTTTTTCCCTTGGAGACAATGTTTAAATTTTTATAATGCTGTGCTGGAACTAATGAGAGCAGCCTGAAGTTGCTGCCAGAATGCATCAGGGGGATAATGCTGCTCCAATCTGTTGGGCCACAGACTACTCTTTCCCCCAAACTTTAAATTGGTTGCTATCCAATTTTGTCTCTCTTTACACTCAGTGGGGGAATTTTATGGCAGCGTTTCAGTCTGGAAATTTTGTTTCCTGTGTATCATGCTTCTTCCAATCACAAAGCTAGAGGGAGGTCAGGCTGAGCAATATTCCCTTTGGTGTGTGAAGACATGCACAAACTGTTTCTTATTACAGAAGAACCAGAGTTCAGTTCTGAACTCCTCAGAGATCTGAAAATTAACCTTTTGCCAGGTTTCTGATCCAAATCTAGACCGGACTAGTGCTGTCCTGCTCTACTCAGGAACCTCTGGGAGGGGAAAGAATGAAGTGCTTAAATAAACCCTGATTCTGGAAAAATGTCCTTCAGGGTTTTACTCTGGATTTGCTGTACAGGTCATGGGCTGACCTCACACTCACAGTGTGAAGAGCTGGCACATTTTTTTTCCTGAAGTAGAAGGGAGTGAAAATATGGCTTGCTCTCAAAATACAGCTTGCTTTTGAGCTCTTGTAGTTGGATAGGTGTTATGAATGATGCAAAATTAATAATCAATATTGATATCCAGGTGAAGATTAATAACTATGAAAATTCATAGAATCAGTCAGGGTTGGAAGGGATCACAAGGATCAGCCAGTTCCAACTCCCCTGCCATGCCCAGGGACACCTCACGCTACATCAGGCTGGCCACAGCCTCAGCCAGCCTGACCTTAAACACCTCCAGGGATCAGGCTTCCACCACCTCCCTGGGCAACCCCTGCCAGGCTCTCACCACTCTCATGCTGAACAACTTCCTAACATTCAGGCTCAATCTCCCCATTTCTAGTTTGGTTCCATTCCCCTCAATCCTGTCACTATCTGACAGCCTAAAGAGTCCCTCCCCAGCTTTCTTGTAGCCCCCTTAAGATACTGCAAGGCCACAATAAGGTCAGCTGGGAGCCTTCTCCTCTCCAGACTGAAGAGCCACAGCATAGGTGAAGAAAACTCCATTTCAGATCTGCACTAACCATTAGCACCTTTTCTATTAGTTAGACTTAGCAAAAAGCATGGATGTTCCATCCTGCCTACAAACATGCAAGCACTGTTCCCAAGCTGCATCCATTCTTGCTAGGACTGCAAACACAGAAGGAAAAGAGAATCAACAGGGACCCTCCTTGCTAGCAACTCCTTTTTAAATATATCTATATCTATCTATTTATTTATATATGATCAGAGGGCTGGAGCAGCTCTGGTATGAGGACAGGCTACAAGAGTTGGGGCTCTGCAGCCTGGAGAAGAGAAGGCTTCCAGGAGACCTTAGAGTAGCCTTCCAGGATCTGAAGGGGGCTACAGGAAGGCTGAGGAGGGACTATTGACAAGGTCTTGGAATGCCAGGACAAGGGGCAATGGGTTTGAAGTGGCAGAGGGGAGATTGAAAGTGGATGTTAGGAAGTAGTTCTTTGCAGTGAGGGTGGTGAGACACTGGCACAGGCTGCCCAGGGAGGTTGTGGCTGCTCCCTCCCTGGAGGTGTTCAAGGCCAGGTTGGAGGAGGCCTTGAGTGACCTGTACTAGTGGGAGGTGTCCCTGCCTATGGCAGGGGGTTGGAACTGGATGATCCTTGAGGTCCCTTCCAACCTTACCATTCTATGATTCTATATATAAAATCTGTATCTATCTATATATCTGTATCTATCTACATATATTTATGTATATATATAGATCTACATTATATCTGTCTCTATATCTCTCTATCTATCTATGAACATTCTTTAACTGCTTTCAAGAAATGTTAAAATTCTGTTGAGGGGAAAGAAAAGGTTTGGAAGCTGACTGAAGAAATCAGAGAATGATAGCCCCCAAGGATTAAAGATGATGGATTTGACCTGAGCCTAGAAAAATATGTAAGATGAACATTTAGTTGGATGTTGGATTTTCAAGGGAGGGGAAAAAAAAAAAAAGACCTTTTTTACTTCTAACATTTGTCTTCTCTTTCAAGTTTTGAAATAACCCAAAGGAATGCAAGAATGAAGGCCTAGATTTGCCAAACTGACATGAGAAATATTTCAGATAATAAATACATTTCTCTTGCACGTGGACTCGTGCTGCTCTCTTCCAAAGGCACAGAGTGAAAGCTCCAAGTTGGCATTTTTCTCTTGTAGCCAGTGCTGAGATGAAGTGTCCTGAGTGTCTACCTGGAGCTGCCTCTCATGAATGTGTTGTGAATCTGCTGTAATTTGGCAGCATGTTTGTGTGCTTTAAGGCTTAACTCTGCAGGCAGGGAGATTCCCTTCAAAAGGGAACACAAAGCACTGGAGTCCTCTTGTGTAGCCTTAAGGAGCAGGAAACACCTTTGGTGTGTCAACTCCAGTGCTCCTTGGTGCACATAGACATTTTCCATCCAGGCAGAAATTGCCCTGATTTACCTTTTGTTATTTATCCTGGAATGCCAGAAGGCTCTCTTTGTATGTGGGTTTCTCTTGCCTTGACTAGATGGGGAAAGCTGGAGGTGTAGCCCTGTCCCCAGTCTGTAGGTGTGTCTGGATCAGCAAGCAAATCAGTGCAGTAGGAGCAGCAGAGTGGTTTGAAGCAGGCGGTGCTGAGGCTCTCCTACTGTGCTACATGAAGCATGGGAGATTTATTTCTGTCTAGACCTGATCCCATGGACCAAATGTCTCTCATGGTAGATGTGATTCAGAGATGTCCAGAGGACATCTTGGTCATTATCTCTTAGGTCTGCCTTAGGAACTGGAGCACATTTGCTGCACGTTTGGAGTGGAGCTTCTGGTTTAATTTCCTCCATAAGGAATCTAGTTCATGAGCATCAAAAACAGCTCTGCAAGTGGAGCCAGTGCACAGTGAGTTGATGACTGAGAGATTTACTTCAAAATCCCACTCCTGCTCTGAAGCAAAATGCTAATGTAGAGGCAGCCTTATGTGATGTGTGGTCCTTCCAAATGTAATTTGATTTGTTTTCTGTATCTGAAAATATTTCCTATGGATGAAGTTTCTGTCTCCTGAAGAGCTCTGTCAACCCATGAGGCTAAGAGCAGGAGCTGATGGAGAGAGTTATTTCAGCATCCCGAGGGGGAGAGGAAAACAGTCGCAGTGGGTAAGATTTAGCAGCACTTTGTAAGAGATGCATCATCCTTCTCTGAGGCTATTCCTCCTGTGCTGTTGCATTAGTGGCCATTCCTTCATCTTCTCTGCAGGCAAGATTGGCTGACAAGCTGGGTCTGAAGGAGGCAGCTTGATTTTCTCCCTTTCTCCTTTAGCTGGGTGTTGTGCGCTTGCCAGTGGTCGCCTGTCCTCATAAGACTATCTGAGTCAGTTTGAATCCTTACAAACTGTTTGACTTGTTGACCTGCTGCAATAGCTAATTCCACAGGGTGTCTGCAGTGTGCTTAAAAATAACCCCCACACACCAAAAAAAACACAATAACAGCTTTCTTCTCATCACTTCCAAATTATGTGCCTTTTAGCTCAACAAAAAAATTCTCCCCCTCCCTCCACTCTAGGAGGAGGGAAGAAGAGGAGCATTAGGTCAGGATTTGTCATGGAGTTAATTTCTTCTCCTAACTGCTAAGCCTCTCACTTCACAGGCTGAACCTGAGCAGCTCTTTAAAACTGAAGACAAAACACTCAGTGAGTACAGTGGGAGCAGGTTTGTGGTTTTAGGTGGTGTCTTTCTAGGCTACAATCACTTTGTGATCCCTTTGCACATAGAAACTTCTGCTCCCAAGGGAGCTGCCACCAAAAATTTGGCTGCAATCTGTTCTCGTGCTTCTGGGTCTGTGTGTTTGGAATGACACTCTGAGTGCACAGCACACATGGGAAAAGAGTTTCCTTTTCCTCTGGTGCTTTTCTTCCTCTTTCTTTTAATCAGGCAGCATCATTTGTGTTACCTTTGGTGACTCCCAAGCCTGTCCTAGGGACAAATAACATGCAAGGCTTGGCTGCTGAGATCAGAGTGTGAGGAGATACTCTTAACTTCACAGGGATGGTGTTTGACATTCTGTCTGTAAGGATCATGGGCAATTGGAAAGTTCCAAATAGAAGAAAACTAAACTTTAGGAAAGTAACAGCTTGAATTTGATTTCTTGCCCATGCCAGCACATCCAGGATTATAGCAGCTGCAGGGTCATACAGCTGGAACAATATTGAATCCAAGATAAACCATCTCTGTAAAGAGCATTATCAGGATCAGGAGGTTGTGGCTCCTCCTTCCCTGGAGGTGTTCAAGGCCAGGCTGGACGAGGCCTTGAGTGAGCTGTGCTAGTGGGAGGTGTCCCTGCCTGTGGCAGGGGGTTGGAACTGGCTGATCCTTGAGGTCCCTTCCAACCCTACCATTCTATGATTCCATGATCACTGGAGACTTCTTGTTAGTCTCCTACACTGATGCCTGTTAGCCAACACTCTGCTTTGTACCAAAAAACCTGAAGTGTAGCCCTGACAACCCTGCAGGGAAGATCTCCACTGCTGGTGTGAAGAACTGGCACAGGTTGCCCAGGGAGGTTGTGACTGCTCCCTCCCTGGGGATGTTCAAGGCCAGGTTGGATGAGGCTTTGAGTGACCTGTACTAGTGGGAGGTGTCCCTGCCTATGGCAGGGGGTTGGAACTGGATAATCTTTGAGGTCCCTCCCAACCTTATCATGTTATGATTCTAGGTGTTTATGTGGTGCTTCCTCCAATCTGTTTCCAAGTGATGCTTTAGTCCAGGAGAGACAATTGGAGTCTCCTTAAAACACTGAATAGTGTCCTGGTCTGGATTGTAAACTAGGTCTGGGGAAATGCACACCATGTGGTGTGAAGCAGAGCCAGAGTAGCACCCACAGAGCTTGTACAGGTATCCAGCATTGCACCATACAACACCAAATGATTCCCAGCACCATATGCCTGCATTGGACAGGAATAATCCTTCTTAAAAGCAATCATTAGTTTGGAAATCCTGCTGATGTGGATATGCTGCTTCTGATTGCAGAAGCAGTGCACAGCAGAGGCAAGTCCTGAGGTGTAAGTCACTGAATCAGATATGGACTTGAGTTCTTGTGGCATCAAAAGGCTTCAACAGCATTTGGCATTTCTCCCCCCAGTGTGGAATAAGAACAGCCTTGTAATTCTGGAAATCTGTCTACAGGATTGGAAAGGCTTTCCCTGTGCCTGTTGTTTGTGGTCTTACATCTCATACTGCAATTACAACATTGCACTGATGATGAGTTGAAGTCTGCTGTTTTGAGCAGCAAAACACATTACCAGAGTGGCTTTGTTCCCAGCAGGCTGGGAATTTTGGGCCTGGCTTTCAGCACTGAAACCAAGTAAAGTGTGAAGAGCAGGAGGATGATGGGATCTTGGTTGGCATTTCTGGGACATGCAGAGTGTGAAGAGCTGTGTTTACATCAGCCCTTGCTGTAGTCCTGAACTCTTATGTGGAGAGATGGTGATGTTTAAGGTGCTTTCTGAATCCCCTGTTCCTACAGCTGGGCATCTGAATCACAAAGCACTTCATAACAGTGACCTTGTATGAACTGAAGAGTGCTGAAAGAGGGGGCAACCTCTTCTCCTTGATGACAAATGACAGGACCAGAGGAAATGGTTCCCAGCTGCACCAGGGGAGGTTCAGGCTAGATGTTAGAAAATGTTTCCTCTCCAAAAGGGCTCTGGAACATTGGAATGGGCTGCCCAGAGCAGTGCTGGAGTCATCATCCCTGGGGGTGTTCAAGCAGCCTGTGGAGCTGGTGCTTAGGGATGTAGTTTAGTGCTGACCCTCCAGTGCTTGGTTGCAGGTTGGACTGGAAGATTTCCAACCAGATGTATTCTGTGATTCTGTGAAAATGGAGTCCAAGCGGGATGAAATTTGGTCCCACTTTACCTCCTCTTCAGGTCTTTCTCTTGTATCTTCTTCTGGTGCCCTGTGATGAGAGTTGTGTTATTGGGGTGTGCAAGAAATGTGCACAATGCACAGACAGGGATGGATATGTGACCTGGGCTCCTTGGAAAGGAAGCTCAGAGGAGGTGAAGCTCTTTACAGCGAGGGTGGTGAGACACTGGCACAGGTTGCCCAAGGACGCTACTCCCTCCCTGGAGGTGTTTAAGGCCAGGTTGGAGGAGGCCTTGAGTGACCTGTGCTAGTGGGAAGTGTCCCTGCCTATGGTAGGTGATTGGAACTGGATGGTCTTTGAGGTCCCTTCCAACCTAAACTATTCTATGATTCTAGGTGGTAAAACTGTTCCTGCTCAAGGTTCTGTCCATACTACTGCTTCTGGGGCACTGCTGATCAGGGATTGGAATTATTAGGTGGGGTCTTGCTCTTTCTCTTTATCTGAGAAAAATACATCTTCACAGCTCCAAGACCCATGAGAATGGAACGAGGTAAGACCTCATTTCTCTCAAACACAGGTGGATCAAGCAGCATATGGCATTCTCTGAGCAATACCCCCCAGGCAGCTGCCAGGACACAGTGAGGTTTTCATGTGGCAGCTGTCATTGATGCTACCATCTGAGCTTCAGCCAGTGCAGTTTGGGCTGCAGTGGAGCACTTTTGTGTCTCCTTTCTGGGTAGAAGGCAGATGGGAGCAGGAGATGTAAATGAAGAGGAAGAAAATTAAGTGACATAAACTGCTGGCACCAATAGCTGTTCATCTCAGGGCTGTCAGCTTAAAGCCCAAGCTGGCTGTAAGCGACAGTTACCACAGTCTGGCAGCTGTATGAAATGAGTCGTGGCTTAACAGCTGTCCACAGGGTCCAAAGGTTCAGAGGTATTTGTGTCCCCCTCCTCTTCTTCTCCCTACTGCAGCAACCCCAGCAAAGTGTGTGAGGGAAGGTTAGGCTTCTAGAGGTCCTCTCAAATTGCCCCTGAAGCACTTTATAGAATCACAGAATGGGAAGGTTGGAAGGGGCCTCAAAGATCATCCAGTTCCAACCCCCTACCATAGGCAGGGACACCTTCCACTAGAACAGCTTGCTCAAGGCCTCATCTAACCTGGTCCTGAACACCTCCAGGAAGGTTGTGGAGCACAGAATCACAGAATGTGATCTTCACAATGTCCCTGGGCAACCTGTGCCAGTGTCTCACCACCCTCACTGCAAACAACTTCCTAACATCAAGTTCAGATGTCCCCTGTCAGTTTAAACCCATTCCTCCTCATCCTGTCATTCTAAGACCTTGTCAATAGTCTTTCCCCAGCTCTCCTGTAGCCCTCTTCAGATCTTGGAAGACCACTCCAAGGTCTCCTGGAAGCCTTCTCTTCTCCAGGCTACAGAGCCCCAACTCTCTCAACCTGTCCTCATAGCAGAGCACAGGTGATCTTTGATCACATTCTGTGCTTCTGTGGCTCCACAACCTCCCTGGGCAACCTGTGCCAGTGTCTCACCACCCTCACTACAAACAACTTCCTCCTAACACCTGCTTTCAATCTCCCCTCTGCCAGTTCAAACCCATTGCCCCTCATCCTGTCATTACATTTATGATGAGCAGAGAGCAGCTTCTGCCTGAAGAGTAGAGAATAACACTAAAGAGTTATGGAATTTCTGCCAAATTCTCCTGTCTGGCAAGGAAGTGGGCAGAGGGCAGGACCCCATGACATGCTGTTTGTGGAACATTGGTGTAGCTCCCACCTGCAGCTATATGTGAAACAGTGCCTGGGAACAGCTTGTCAGAGGAAAGATGTGGAGCCAGGTCCTGTACCTGTGTTTCAGAGATGGCCTGAAGCTGCCACATGCATTTATACAGAAGAAAAATCCTGAAGTAAGGAAAGTGGAAATTTGCTGTTCCTTAAGCCACAAAGTCTCTCTCATTCAGTATTTCCTTGTCTGTGCAAGGTTTGCCACAACATTTTCATGAGCTGGGAGAATTGGGACCAATTCAGCCAGGTCATTTCTTCACACCAGACAAACTGTGTCATTGCTAAGCCAAGCCCCATGGAACTCCCTCAGACACCTGCATAACATGAAATCAATCTCTCTCTTTTGAATAGCCTTCCTGTTTCGGGAAGTTTGTCTGCCAGCTCAATGATTCTGGGTCAAAACTTCACTTGTTTGAGGTCCATGTAACACTCCAGATTCCAGTGGGGCTGTCTGAGTGAACAGATGTGACCACATCTGCATCTGCTGTAGAACAGCAGACTTCCCCTGAAGCCAGGGGAAGGCAGTGTAATGAGATGAGTGCATTTCAGAGGGTTCTTGCTTGGTTTCTAAGCATTTTCTGGTTTCTTCCATTGGTTTTGGGGTTATTTTTGTAGAAACTGGGATATTCTGATAACCTGTTTTCTGTTAAGAAAAGAATATATATTTTTTTTCAGTAATACAAACCTTGAAGTGTCTCTTTAAAGATGTTTTAAACTATAAGCAACATGAAAGAGCTGGAAGAGGACAGCTCAGAAACTGCTCACTTAAAAATATCACCTGTAGATAAAATAAGAGGCTGTTACTATGTTTGGCATCAGAATGATTTTGGAATAAGGGCTTTGTGTGTGGTAGAAGGAAAATAGCTTTGTAATTCTTTTATTCTGCTGTCCTGCTTATCTATATTTTGGGCACTCTAAACTTGTTTTTCCTAACTGCTCACAAGATCAGAAGATTTGAGATTAAACAAGAGGTTAAGATGTGACACACAACAACTAGAGAACTGCAGAGTGTTAGAGGCTAGAAGGGAAGCTCCAAAACTCATCCAGTCCAACCCCCCCTACCAGAGCAGGGTGACCCAGAGCAGGTCACATAGGAACACACCCAGGTGGGTTTTGGATGTCTCCAGAGAAGGAGACTGCACAGTCTCTCTGGGCAGCCTACTCCAGGGCTCTGGTACCCTCATGGGGAAAAAGTTTCCCCTTAGGTCCCTGTGGCACCTCCTCTGCTCCAGCTTGCTCCCAGTGCCCCTTGTCCTGTCATTGGGCATCCCTGAGCAGAGCCTGGCTCTGTCCTCCCCACACTGCCCTGCACATCTTTATCAACAGGAATGAGGGCAGCCCTCATGCTCCAAGCTAAGGAGTCCCAGCACCCTTTCCTCAGGAGGGAGATGTTCCACTGCCTCAGCATCTTTGTGCCTCTGTGCTGGACTCTTTCAAGCAGTTCCCTGCCCTCTAATGCATTAGAGACTTCTCCTTTCTTCAGACTTTCTGTTGCTGTGAAAGTGTTCAGAGCAGTGTTTCCACCTCCATTCCTTTGTTTTCCCTGGAGGTGTTTAAGAGGAGGTTGGATGAGGCACTTAGTGCCATTGGTTAGTTAATTAGAAGGAGTTAGGTGATAAATTGAACTCGATAATCTCAGAGGTGTTTCCCAACCTGGTTAATTCTGTTAATTGCACTTTTCACTCATGGCAGAGCTTGCCACAGATGTGTCCACATGTTACAAACTTACATGGCACATGCCATCATCTAAGACTAAAACTTGTTTTGGGTCTGTGAGTCGACATTTCAACCAAGCATTGCAGCAGGATGCTAGTTGCTGTCAGGTTGGGAGCTGCTAAACTGAAGCACAGTGGTGTCTGCTGTTTGGTAGCTGGTTGGTGTAATTGTCCTGCCTGCCCTAACAACTTATCAGAGAATGAAATGCACACATCAGCTCGTAGGCTGCTTGTAAATGTTGGCCACCAGCAGTGTTTGCTGTTCTTGATACTATTTATCACTTTGGTTGAGGCAGACATTCAGATCCTGTGGCAGATATTAGTTCCTACATGGGAATGGGATGGATCCAGATCCTTCAACCATGTCTCTGGACTGCATGATGATGAGGATGATGTGATGCCTGCTTTAATAGTGACCTATACTAGTGGGAGGTGTCCCTGCCTATGGCAGGGGGTTGGAACTAGATGATCCTTGAGGTCCCTTCCAACCTTACCATTCTATGATTAATGGTCTCCTCGAGGTGGATATTTGATAATGTTAGTCTCTGCCACATTCCTGTTATAATTGCTTGGTGGAATATGAATGTAAAAGTGGCAGTGCTGCAGTCACACCAAATCCATTTTCAGGGCCTGACCTGATATTTATAGATTCTTTTGGTGCTGTTTTCTGTCTGAGCAGCCACAAGGTGACACAGTAATTCTGATGCATGCATGCTATAGTACATCATCTGATAATCAACACATGTTTCATGTGGCATGATAAGCATGAGAACTCAATTTAGGTTGATAAATGGATAGCCCAGTATCTGTGGAATCTCTGGAGGCCTACCCAAGGCTGAAGAGATCTGTTATACAACATTTGGAAACATTTGACCCTCCTGGAGTTTTGTGCTCCTGCATGCCACATCTCTGCCAGGAGGAATCTCTGGAATGAAGAAGGTAATGGAGAGAAGGCAATCACATCACTTAGAGGTTATAGCTCTGGGCACAGGCCAACTGGAAGTAGGTCAGCAAGACCAGGCTTTATCTATACTTGAACTCTGCATGGTTTTTAAATGTCCCCCAGTTAACTTTAACTCTTTAGCTTGGCAAGCAGCAGGGGCTGATAGACCCTCTGAGCTGAACTGTCTGCCCGTGGTAAACATCCATTGCCTTTGTACTGAGTTGGGAGCGGTTCAAAGACACTGAAGATGGTAGAAAACACTCCCTTAACTTCAGGAGATAATGAACCAAGCTTGCAAGGGGGCACTGGCTGATGATTTTTATAGGCAGTTCTGTTAGGGCAAATTTTCCATGCTTATGAGTGGGACCTTGAGGCGAGGTTATGGCATGTGTGTGGCAGTCTTCTCCTGCTGTTCTCAGAGAGGGAGACCTTGAGATGAGGTTATGGCATGTGTGTGGCAGTCTTCTCCTGCTGCTCTCAGAGAGGGAGACCTTGAGATGAGGTTATGGCATGTGTGTGGCAGTCTTCTCCTGCTGCTCTCAGAGAGGGAGACCTTGAGATGAGGTTATGGCATGTGTGTGGCAGTCTTCTCCTGCTGCTCTCAGAGAGGGAGACCTTGAGATGAGGTTATGGCATGTGTGTGGCAGTCTTCTCCTGCTGCTCTCAGAGAGGGAGACCTTGAGATGAGGTTATGGCATGTGTGTGGCAGTCTTCTCCTGCTGCTCTCAGAGAGGGAGACCTTGAGATGAGGTTATGGCATGTGTGTGGCAGTCTTCTCCTGCTGCTCTCAGAGAGGGAGACCTTGAGATGAGGTTATGGCATGTGTGTGGCAGTCTTCTCCTGCTGCTCTCAGAGAGGGAGACCTTGAGATGAGGTTATGGCATGTGTGTGGCAGTCTTCTCCTGCTGCTCTCAGAGAGGGAGACCTTGAGATGAGGTTATGGCATGTGTGTGGCAGTCTTCTCCTGCTGCTCTCAGAGAGGGAGACCTTGAGATGAGGTTATGGCATGTGTGTGGCAGTCTTCTCCTGCTGCTCTCAGAGAGGGAGACCTTGNTGAGATGAGGTTATGGCACGTGTGTGGCAGTCTTCTCCTGCTGCTCTCACTCAGAGAGGGAGATAATGCAGAGAAGGGATGGACCATGAACATGAGCCAGCAGAGCGGCAAAGGCCACATGAACCATGAACATAAGCCACCTGAGTGGCAAAAAGAAGACCACCATCCTGGCTTGTATCAGGAATGGTGCCCTTCTGCCCCTGGACTCAGTGCTGGTTAGGCCATGACTTGAGTACTGTGTCCGGTTCTCAATTGAAGAGAGATGTTGAGGTGCTGGAAGGTGCCCAGAGAAGGGCAGCAAGGCTGGGGAGGGACTACAGCACAACCCTGTGAGGAGAGGCTGAGGGAGCTGGGGGTGTGCAGCCTGCAGAGGAGGAGGCTCAGGGCAGACTTCATTGCTCTCTGCAGCTCCCTGAAGGGAGGTTGTAGCCAGGTGGGGTTGGACTCTTCTGCCAGGCAAGCAGCAACAGAAGGAGCGGACACAGCCTCAAGCTGTGCCAGGAGAGGTCTGGACTGGATGTTAGGAGGAAGTTGTTGGCAGAAAGAGTGATTGGCATTAGAATGGGCTGCCCAGGGAGGTGGTGGAGTCCCCATTCCTGGAGGTGTTTAAGAGGAAGCTGGATGAAGCACTTAGTGCCATGGGTGAGTTAATTAGAAGGGTTAGGTTGGACTTGATGATCTTAGAGGTCTTTTCCAATCTGTTTAATTCTGTGATTCTGTGACCCACAGCTATGCCCAACTCAGTGACTGAGAGCTGAAAAGCAACAGTGCACATTTTCAGAGAGAAAATGCTATCTTGCCTGTTTTGTGTGCAGCAGCTGAGGTTTGTGAAGCAGTCAAGCAGCATGAGCATGAAGAGATACCTGCTTCTGTGGGAGACAACAGGGATCTTCCTTAGGAGGGTTATTGCCTTAGTGTTATGGACGGTGGAACAATCTCATCTGTAGCTCAGTAACTGTTGTGCAATACCTGACTTCAAGCAGCTGTCACCATTCCTCCTGTCTGCAAAGTTCAGGAGCTGTGATCAGTGAAGGAAGAGGAGGATTTAAATAAAATATGTGCGTGTACAAGAATATTTATATGCAGGCAATGAAAAACAAGGAAGGGAGGGAGAGAGGAGAGAGAAAAGGAAAAAAGTGAATACCCAAAGCACTTCAGGATCCTTCAGGATGAAAGGTGCTATGGAAATATATGCTCACTATTACTTCCATCAATAGAACAATATTGCTAGCTCACTTACTTCATTATAGTCCCATTGCAACACTGATGTTGTTACCTGGCCTATTTTCAAATAGATTGGAGTTTAGTTTCATCCTTTCTTTTTTTTTTTTCCTGGGCTAGAAACCACTCTGAGAAATCTACCTAATGTGCTTCAGAGTGACAGAACAAGCATGCTTTATGAAACCAAATAAAAGTTTGCTTCAACAACTACTGCAGAGTATAAACAACTGTCAGCCATCTTGGGCAGCAGACATCCTTTTATTTAATTGCAAATTAAAAAACATAAAGCACCTTAAACACAGAGCTACTGTCGCATCAAATCAATACAATAATCGTGCTCCAGCGGATGGAAGGCGCCACCAGGCTCAACATCTTGCATACTAAAAATGAATCAATCAGCAGAGCAATAAGCAAGTTGTATGATCTATGAGCAGGCACATTTTGTGTTGTGTGGCTGCCTGGCCCCACTTGCCTTCAGTACAGAGCGGGGAATTCTGTGATTTGGAAGTTGTCGGTGATTCCTTTTGTGCCGGTGGATCCTTGTTAATAAGAAAATCCTGGAATAAGGCAAGAGGCTCTCAGGTCACACACCAACCCCAGAGCCAGGCTTTGCTGCCTGAGTGTGAGTTGTATTGTTTTTAGGCTGCTGGATGAGGAGAGACTGAGGGAGTTGGGGCTGTGCTGTCTGGAGAGGAGAAGGCTCCTGGGTGACCTTATTGTGGGATTTCAGTATCTGAAGGGGGCTACAAGAAAGCTGGGGAGGGACTCTTCAGGCTGTCAGGTAGTGATAGGATTGAGGGGAATGAAACAATGCTAGAAATGGGGAGATTCAACCTGGATCTTAAGGATGAAGTTGTTCAGCATGAGGCTGGTGAGAGCCTGGCAGGGGTTGCCCAGGGAGGTGGTGGAAACTTCATTCCTGGAGGTGTTTAAGGTCAGGCTGGCTGAGGCTGTGGCCAGCTTGAGCTAGTGTGAGGTGTCCCTGGGCATGGCAGGGGAGTTGGAACTGGATGATTCTTGTGGTCCCTTCCAACCCTGTCTGATTGTGTGATTTTACTACTTTTTATTAAATGTGGTAATGCAGGAAGGTCTCAGACTGAAGTATTTGGTCTGTGCAAGTGGTTGAAGAAAAAGGGCACTAGGCTTTTGTGCTAGCTTCATCAGCCAGCCAAGGTCTGGTGGTGCTGCACTGGCTTCATCAGTTGTGCAGGGTTTGGTCTCCTTTCCACCTGGCCACTGCAGGTCTCACAGGTGAGGGAGAGATGCTCTCCTGGACAGGAGTGGTGACTCTGAGGATCCCTTTGCAGGAGTGCTGAGGGAGGTCCTTTCAAGTGATACAGAATGACCAGGGAAGCAAAGATGCCAGATGCTCCAGGGGTCACAGCACAGCAGGGCTTCTTAAAAAGGGGAATAGAGGGCTTTCCCCTGTGACCACTACTTCCCTCTCCAGATGTCTCTCAGCTCCCTTCTCTCTTATGAAACTGTAAATAAACTCCTTGCTGGCAAGGCCAGGCAAAGGTTGAGAGGCTTCTCTTGATGCTGGGAGCCAGCAGCTTTCCTGGCAGTGCAGCTGTCTCATTGCTACTCCAATGACTTATTTCGATCCACAGCTTTATTTGTGCTGCGTGCAAGCAAAGCTTTGCAAGTGCTTCGCATGTGCAGGTCTCAGCTGCAGGTAGCTCCAGCCTTTTTTGTTGCCCTCTGTTGTTGCCAGAACCTTGCTCTTGGGCTCACTGCTTTCTCTCTTCAGCCCTGTAGTAGCCTGCCTTCTAGCCAGAGCCTTGCTCTTGGGCTCACTGCTTTCTCTCTTCAACCCTGTAGTAGCTTGCCTTCTAGCCAGAGCCTTGGTCTTGGGCTCACTGCTTTCTCTCCTCAGCCCTGTAGTAACCTGCCTTCTAGCCAGAACCTTGCTCTTGGACTCACTGCTTTCCCTCCTAAGTCCCATAGTAACCTGCCCTCTGTTCTAGCCAGAGCCTTGCTCTTAGACTCACTGCTTTCCCTCATCAGTCCTGTAGTAGCCCCAGTTAATGCATTTGGATAACTCTAGGCTTATTAGTACATGTTGCAGGTACAAGGAGGGACACAGAAGCTGGAGGAAAGGGAGCAGAATTGCTCTTTGCCCACCACAGCCTTTGCTCTGAACTCCAGCTTACAGTTGCCAGGTTGGGGAAAACCAGAAGAACTGTCTCAGAAGAGCAGCTCCACTTTGCTCTCTGCCAGCCTTTCCAGCCAGGGAATTTGAAACTCATATAAAGGGTAATAAAAGGGAGATTATTGAGGTAGAGCTGGAGAAAAGCCCAAAGGAAGGTATCATGCCATATAGAAGTCAGTTCTTGCCCAGTCTTAGCTGCTACTGCTTCTCTTTCTGCATTGGTTCTTTATTGCCCTGACCTGAGAAAGACAACCTATGGCACCCAGCAAGGCTTGTCCACTGGGCTTTCCTACAGAGGTGGCTTCAAGCAGCTCCTGAGACACTGAGGCATGAAAAGCTGCAGGGTGTTCTCCTGAAAGCAAGGCCCAACCAGGCAAAGAACCCAGGTGCTCAGAGTCCCATGGTGCTGCCTTGCTGCTCCTGAGAGCCTTTCGCTTTCTGTTTGAAGGTGGTGCCAGGGATTCCAGCCTGGGGAGCTGCCACGGCACCGCTCTAAAAAAAGCAAGAAATACCAACCCGGTGCAAACAGAGATTGATGGGGAGGGGATCAAAGTATTAGCCAGGAACCCAGATGCCCACAGAACAAGCCCCAGAAGCATTTGGCAGCCAGCCCTGGGTTCTCATCTTCAACCTGTTACCCTGCTCACGTTTCTGGGGCTGTAGAGTGATAGAGGCAGTTTATCCAGATGACACCAGAGAGGTGATTAGAGGGACTCGCCAATTAGCTGCAGCCACAGGGGCTGAGCAATCGGAAGCACACAGCCCTGCTATTCACCTGAGGAAATACAGCAGGGGGTCCAACGCTGTCAGTACTGCCAGGCTCAAGAGATGGCTGTGTCAGCCCTCTCTCTGGAAGACACTGAGCCTCTCACCCAAGTGTCACCTGCACTGGCATCTCCTGGAGGTGGGCTGGGGGAAATGTGTCCTCCCAGCGGTGGCCTGTGTCCTCTTTGGAGAGGGCCAAGATCCTCTTTCCACCGCGATTGAATTGCAGGTGGCAGCTCCTGGGCTGGAACCTGAGCTGGGTTTGCCCTGCTCTGTAAAATTAGGCCACTCTTTGCAGGGGGCTGGGAAGGCTGCCCAGGGAAGGGTAGAAGGTGACACAGGACACGTTTCGATCCGGGAGGGCTGGGCAGAACCCAACTATGCACGCCCGAGCGGTTCAAGCAGCTTTCAGGTCAATGTCTTAATCTCCTCCGAGGGAAAAAGCCAGGGAACAGCAAGAGAGGCAAATTTCAGCTGGGTTGGCTTCGATTAACATCTTCTTTCTGAGCCCTGCTCCGATGGCAGATGCCATGCATTAGAGTTATTTACGCATTAAGAGACCTATAATTGGAGACTCGCGAGTGTCCTCGCCACAGTTGACCTTATTTGTGAAGGAGCTGACATCTGAATGTCAGATTTGCATCCGTGACTTTTCTCCCCCAATAACCACTCTAATATGCAAATGCCGAGTTGCAAGAAGGAGGAAAATAAATGCAACAGCAATTTTGGTAATCTCTGGGAAGATTCCTGTTTACTGCGACTTTGGAGGCTGCGCTGAGATTAGGCTCTGTCACTTAATCAGGAAGTGAGTGAGAAAAGAAAGACATTTGAGATGCAGGGAGATGTGAATTGTGAATTGTAAATAGCCTGCAGAGCAATCCGAGAGAAGAAGCAGGTATAAAGCACATTACAGGGCCATTTGCAGTTCTTTGTTCAGGTATAACCGAGGCTTACAGTCATTTCCTTAAATATTCTGTTTATGTGCTTTTCCATCCTGCACAAGGAGTTATCCCAGTCCCTGGAGTGAAGGAGATTCACAAAATACCTGCATTGGTGTGCTCAAAGCAAGGCATTAATGGAGCTGTGTAAGTAAAGGGTATGAGGCATCGGCAGGGAGAGGATCAAGGGAAAAAACTGTTCCCCGTTGCAATGATGATTCTGTCAGGAGATGATACAAAATGAGGAGGACAAAAGGGAAAAAAAAGGCCTTTGAGGCTTGCCCTGTTGTGAGTAAGAGCCTTGGAGGGAGAGGCTGCTGGTTGGGAGTTTGCTGGCTGAATGATTTTGCAGTGGAAAAGGTCAGGTCATGGTAAGTCCAAGGCTTGTGTCTTACATCTCAGTCGGTTTTGGGGAGTGGCTCTGCTGTGGTGTTCTTTGTGTCCTCGGACAACACAGCAATGGGGCCCATGGTCTATCAGCTCTCCTGTGGATTTGGTGTGCCCTTTCCCATGGCTCTCCCCCGTGGTCCAGAGGGATCAGGGAGGTTCACTCCACACAGCTCTGCTCACCACAGGCTCCCTGTAAAACCAGTGGTGACAGATAAGCGCTTCTGGAGGGTAAGCTGTATCCTGGGCAAGCTGCAGTGCCCTTTCCCTTTGCCATGATTATCTGGACAGGTGATAAGACTCCTCATTTGGTGCCTGAGGTAGCTGCCTAACTTGGGTGGTATGAGTGGCTCCCTCTGGGCTTGCAGTTACATCTCCAGGGACACATGATAATAAAAGAAAACAAACAGCCCGGGCCTCTCCAGGCATTCTCAACACAGTGGCTTTATGAGGAGGATACAAACCAACCCATCCCAGGAGGGAGAGTCCTTCTGAGTCCTGAGAGTGTTTTACACATCTGGCTTCTTTAAATCACAACCTTATTTCCAGCCCCTTACATTCACCTGCAATTTCCTTTTATTCCAGCTGGTCCCACAGCTGGGTGCTATCCCCAGTGCTAGGAAAACACAAACCTTATGCTCTTCTCTGTTGCTTGTTGAATCATCAATAGGAGACCCCCACTTTTAACAGCTCCTTCGAGGAAAATCCCAGTGAGAACCATCTTTGCAGGGAAAGCAGAGAAGAGGACTAATTGTCCTGCTTTTTGAGGGCTAAATGCATCTACTTGTTGCTGAACTAGGACCAGGGGGAATGGAACAAAGCTAGAAATGGGGAGATTCAGCCTGGATCTTAGGAAGAAATTGTTCAGCATGAGAGTGGTGAGAACCTGGCAGGTGGCCAGCAGGTAGGTGGTGGAAACCTAATCCTTGGAGGTGTTTAAGGCCAGGCTGGCTGAGGCTGTGGCCAGCCTGAGCTAATGTGAGGTGTCCCTGGGCATGGCAGGGGGCTTGGAGCTGGATGCTCCTTGTGGTCCCTTCCAACCCTGACTGATTCTGTGATTCTATGATTTACAAGTGTCACTCTCAGGAGAATGAAGAGCTGTGTAATGCAGAGGTATAATTCTCCCCCACCAAGTGATGTCCATGAGAAAAGCACCTCTCTTGTGGCAAGAAAGAGTAAGGTGCTTATATAGATTGAGTCTATCCTAAGAGGGATGGAGAAGGGTGTGAGATGAGCTGGCCTGTACGATGAAGAAGCCTCCTGGTTTCACCTTGTTGCTCAGAGAGAGTTTATCTGCTCGGTGCACAGCCAGCCAAGTGGAGATGTTCTCAAGGCCTTGCTGGCAGACTCTTCCATGGAACTCTAACCTGTCAGCATGTGATAATTTGTGTTATTCTATATTTAGAGCAGCAGTTGTTCGTGTTTGGTCTTCAAAGTCTCAAGGAGAAAGCGAGGCCTGAAAGTCCCCAGGCAGTCTCAGCGGTACAGATTTCACCGCTTACATCTCACTTCGGTCAATACTGATGTTTGCTCTGATAGTCAAATACAAGGTGAGGTAGAAGTCTGATGTGATTAGCATCTTCAGCTGATGCATTTAGACCTCTCTGTGAGCATCATTTGCCCACCAGTACAGAAGTGATGGTCTTGGCTGGACACAGACTCTTTTACTGGAAGCAGCCCTACTCATGGGCATTCCTCTGGATCCAGACCTTGCGGCTGCACAGCCAAAATCTAAATTGCAGTGATGATCTGCATTGCTTCTTACTGAACTGTGTCCTCCCAACTTACTTTCTTGACAAAACCAGGCTGAAATCCTGGTGTTCTGCCTGAAACTATGGTGGGTTTGAGTCTGATTTTGCTGCCAGACTAAGACAGAGCTGCAAAGACTGGAAATTCCGTATTAAATGAAAGCCTCTTCACACTCTGTGTTCCCATTGATCTCGGGGCAGAGTGTAGCATTTCAACACAACCGAAACATTTAGTTCAGATGTCAGCTCTTTAAAACAGTATCTTCTTTTGAAACAAAAGAAACATCCATTTTCTCCTCAGCAGCATGTTTTGAGCAGCAACATGACAGCTTACAATTGCCAGGCTGTTACAAGTGGGGCACGCTGCTATTATCTGCTTCACTCTTTGCAGGATGAAATCTGATGAGAATCAGGAAACTGCCACAAAGAGAACAGCTTTTTTNNNNTTTCCCCCAAACCTCTTCTCCCCCTTACACCCCTCTCAGCTACTCTCTTTGCTTCTTGAGGTGGTTTTATTTTTGCTTGTTGGTCAAAAAAGCGAGTTTAAGCTCAGCAGCCTGGCTTAATCCTTGGCTTCATTTCCTGCATCAGCTGTGTTGCAGACCCCTGTGCTATGTATACCTGTCCTCCAAATAGTGGCCTGAGACAAGCAAGGCATTTTTCCATGAGTCATGAAGCAGCCACCAGATAGCAGTGCTATTCCATTTGTGCAGGCTGGGGTTGTGCCTCTGACCCAGCTTTAGCTGCCACCTCCCCTCCCCGTCCCACTCTCAGCACAGATCCAACCATTTCTTCTGCTTCTGAAATCTTTTCACATGGCAGAAACTCATGAAAATAGGAGGAAAATGGAAATTCTACCTCTATTAATGCCACCATAAAATGTGAATTTAAAACTATTCACAGAAGAGGGGAGGAAGAAAAATAATAATCACGGCAGGATTCAGTAGCTGCTGAAAATGTTGAGTCACAACAAGGGATCCTAATTTGTCTGTTCTCTGTTTGTTTCAGTGGCAGCTGAAGGAGGATGATTTAATTATTTTTTTGTTAAGGAGGGTGAGACAAGTGTTGATTTAGCAGTTTGCTCACCAAAGCAATTCCACTTACAGAGGTGCAGAACTCTCACAGGCTGGAATTGGCATCCTTCATGCAGCAATGTAAGACCTTGGCAGATTTTTCTCCACAACATTACAACAAAAAAAGTTGTTTTGTAAGGAGGCTTCTGTAGAAACTGTGTGGCAAAGTATTCTCTCTCTTTTTTTTTTCAGAATGAAATAAGGCAAAGAAGTCAGAAAGACATTATCTGGTAAATAAACTGCAGCCAGCAAACCGATAGCAGAGTATCAGCCAAATTAAGAGGTAGATACAAGGGGAAGGAGAAATTGATTTTGAAATGAATGTCAAAAAGAAATGGAGAGCTGATCAGGCAGGGAGAGAGCAGCCTGATCTCTCCAGGTGGCAGGAACTTCCCTAATATCACAGCTGCTTCTCTGACAGCAGGAGAGAGTCTAGCAGGGAGCAAAGAGAAGAAACCACCTCTGACAAAGTTGGCATAGCAGGGTCCTGCATGCTAAAAGATCATATTTTTATGGAAGGTAGAGCAAAGAGCATTTTGTGCTGGCTCAGAGAGTCTCCAGCAATGCTTCTCGCCCCAATGAATCCTGCAGCAGCTTTGCAGAGCTGATGTGGAAGGGAAGGTGCAGTGAGGTGCCAAGGGCCAGTTTCCAAAGTTGCTGGCTCCTAATTTATGAGCATGGAGTGTGCTTACCCAGGGTCTCCCTGCTCCGTAGGCACTAACCCGCTGCAGGGGCAGGAATGCAGCATGTCTGCAGGTGCAGCAGGCATGGAAAGGCAGAGCTATGTGTGCATGACTATGCCTGTCCACTTCCCATTTAGAGATGATATACAGGGGAAAACCTGCATCCAAGAGAGCAGGCGTCAGGGAGGGCAGTGAGCCACTGAGTATTTCTGCTGTGCATCACAGAGAGCTTGGGTCCTTCACTTTGCTGCCCTTGCCTGGAGAGCTAGGAAGAGCCTGACAGTGGAAAAGAGGGGAAATAAGATGTCTGGAGATCATAGAGTCATAGAATGGTTTAGGTTGGAAGGGACCTCAAAGATCATCCAGCTCCAACCCCATGCCATAGGCAGGGACACCTCCCACTAGCACAGGTCACTCAAGGCCTCATCCAACCTGGTCCTGGACTCCAGGACCTGGTTCTGTGCTCCAGGGAGGTTGTGGAGCACAGAATCACAGAGTATAATCAAAGATCACATTCTGTGCTGCTGTGCTGCACAGCCTCCCTGGGCAACCTGTGCCAGTGTCTCACCACCCTCACTGCAAACTTCCTCCTAACATCCAGTTTCATTCTCCCCTCTGCCAGTTCAAACCCATTGCCCCTTGTCCTGGCATTACCAGACCTTATCAATAGTCCCTCCCCAGCCTTCCTGTAGCCCCCTTCACATCCTGGAAGACCAATCCAAGGTCTCCTGGAAACCTTCTCTTCTCCAGGCTGCAGAGCCCAAAGTCCCTCAGCCTGTCCTCAGAGCAGAGCTCCTTGCAGCCCTCTGAGCATCTTTGGGGACTGGCTCAAACAGTTCCACATCCTCCTTGTGCTGGGGGCTCCAGAACTGTACACAGGACTCCAGGTGGGTTCTGAGGAGAGCAGAGCAAAGGGGCAGAATCCCCTCCCTTGCCCTGCTGCCCACACTGCTCTTGCTGCAGCCCAGATCAGAGCAGGGACCCATTTGGAAGAGATTCATCCTACAGTACCTCCTGGGAAGGGTGTGATGGCAAACTGCTGTCCTGGCTGATGATGAGCCCAAGGGGAAGTGTATGCCTGCATGTGCTTGGATGGGCAGATGGTGGAGGAGGTGTGTGGGAGGCCACCCCATGCCTTCCTGCATCCCCACAACTCCCAGAAAGTGGAGTGCAGAGACTTTTGAAGTCACAAAAGCTCAAACTCTTTTTGTGGATCACAGAGCTGAAAATAGCCAAGAAGTTCTTCAGTTGGTGCTAGCTCTGAGTTCTGCAAGGTAGTGCTGTATAGAAAGGCTTCAGGCACAACCTTTACAACATTTTGACAACCCCAATATAAAGGTGACAAGCTCTGGAAGTGAAACTGACAGTCCCCAGAGACCCTTCCAGAGCTGCACAGGTTTCTGATGTGTTTGAGCTAAAGGCAGAATCATAGAATGGTAAGGTTGGAAGGGACCTCAAGGATCATCCAGTTCCAACCCCCTGCCATAGGCAGGGACACCTCCCACTAGCACAGGTNTTGTCAATAGTCCCTCCCCAGCCTTCCTGTAGCCCCCTTCAGATCCTGGAAGGCCACTCCAAGTCTTCTGGAAGCCTTCTCCTCTCCAGGCTACAGAGCCCCAACTCTCTCAGCCTGTCCTCACAGCAGAGCTGCTGCAGCCTCTGAGCATCTTTGTGGCCTTCTCTGGACTGACTCCAACAGTTCCATGTCCTTCCTGTGCTGGGAGCTCCAGAACTGCACAGGAAGAGTGTTTGCAAAAAGTCTACAGTGTTTACAATTACTGGTTAATCACTTCTCAAAGAATTACTCAGGTGTTTTATTCATCATAATCTGCTGAACTTGGCTGCATGCTCATCCTTGTAGATGTGAATATTTGGGTTAAACAGTCTCCTAAAATGTATTCCTTATTCCTATTTTGAGCCTCCTTTGCAATGAAAAACAGGGAGAAGAAAAGAAACTTGAGGGGAAAATAGGTCAGAGAAGCAAAACTGAGGGAAAAAGAAGTGAAGAATGTGGAAAGTGAAATGTTTCATGTAGGTTATTATCATTATGTTAAAATAAATAGAGCTATTGGGTGGTGAATGGCTGAGAGCAGCCCTGAGGAACAGGACCTGAGGGTCTGGGGTGATGAAAAACTCAACCTGAGGCTGCAGTGTGAGTGCAGCCCAGACAGCAACTGTGTGCTGGGCTGCAGCAAGAGCAGTGTGGGCAGCAGGGCAAGGGAGGGGATTCTGCCCCTTTGCTCTGCTCTCCTCAGACCCCATCTGGAGTCCTATGTGCAGTTCTGGACCCCCAGCACAGGAAGGACATGGAAGGGTTGGAACCAGTCCAGAGGAGGCCACCAAGATGCTGAGAGGGCTGCAGCAGCTCTGCTGTGAGGACAGGCTGAGAGAGTTGAGGCTCTGCAGCCTGGAGAAGAGAAGGCTTCCAGGAGGCTTGGAGTGGCCTTCCAGGACCTGAAGGAGGCTACAGGAAGGCTGAGGAGGGATTATTGACAATGTCTTGGAATGACAGGACAAGGGGCAATGGGTTTGAACTGGCAGAGGGGAGATTTAGACTGGATGTTAGGGGGAAGTTGTTTGCAGTGAGGGTGGTGAGACACTGGCACAGGTTGCCCAGGGAGGTTGTGGCTGCTCCCTCCCTGGAGGTGTTCAAGGCCAGGCTGGATGAGGCCTTGAGTGACCTGTGCTAGTGGGAGGTGTCCCTGCCTATGGTAGGGGCTTTAGGATGAAAACCCAAATGCTTCAATACAAGGGTGGGGGGACTCTGAAGTAGGTTGCCCAGGCAGCTTGTGGCTGCCTCCTTCCTGGATGTGTTCAGGGCCAGGTTGGATGAGGCCCTGAGCAGCTGTTTCTAGTTGAGAGGCATCCCTGCCCATGGTGGGGAGGTTGGAGCAGATGATCTCTAAGGTCCCTTCCATTCTGAGCCATTCTGTGGTTCTGTGTTTTGCAAATGTCCCTGCTGACTAACAGCAGCATTCATTCATCTTTGAGTTTGTTTTTTCCATTTTTTTCTACCACCTCCTGTCTAGCAACACGTAGACATGGGGAGAAAAATGGCCTGACAAGTAAAGAATTGAGAAAGGTGACCACAAAGGTGACTCCTTTCCTTACTCAGGGATAAAATGAAGGTTGGGCACTAAGCTATGGTCCAAAGAAGGGAAAGGGACCAAGGGAGTGATTGTCACTTTGTAGTCAGCACTTAAGAGGCTGCACCTCAAATGATGCATTCAGTTTTGGGCCTCTCACTACAAGAAGGACATTGAGGTGATGAATTGTGTCCAGAGAATTTAGATCTCATTGCTGTCCACAGCTTCCTGAAGGGACATTGTGGAGAGGCTGCTGCTGGGCTCTTCTCAAAGTGAATTTGAGGTAGAACAAGGGCGAATGGCCTCAACCTGAGGCTGGGGAGGTTGAGATTGGACATTAGGAAAAAGTTTTTCACAGAGAGAGTGGTCAGGGAGTGGAATGAGCTGCCCAGGGAAGTGTTGGAGCTCCCCATGCTGGCTGTGTTTAAGGGTGGTTTGGATGTGGTGCTTGGAGCTGTGGTTTAAGGTTCTAGGTTGGTGCTCTTGAGGGACTTTGCCAACCTGCATGTTTCTGTGATTCTGAGAAGGGCAATGAAGCTGGGGAAGGGTCTAGAGCACAAGTCTTGTGAGGAGCAGCTGAGGAAAAGGGAGTTGTTGAGCCTGAAGGAAGAGACCTTCTCACTCTCTATAGCTACCTGAAGGAAGGTTGTGGTGAGGTAGGCATCAGCCTCTTCTCCCAAGTAATGAGCAATAGAAGAAGAGAAAAAACCTCAAGTTGCACCACAAGAAGTTTGGGTTGAACTTTAGGAAAATTTTTATGACCAAAAGGGTTGTCAAGGCCTAAACCAGGCTGCCTAGGGGAAGTGGTTGGTTCACCATCCCTAGAGATATTTAGAAGATGTGTGTCTGTGGCACTCAAGGATGTAGCTTAATTGTGGACTTGGCAGTGCTGAGTTAATGGTTAGAACTTTTCCACCCTCAACAAGTCTCTGCTTCCATAATGGTTGCTACAGCATTCATTGCAATGCTCACTCTCACACCCCATGCTCTGGTTTTGTTCTCAGAAGCTGAGGGCAAACCTCGCTGTTCCTATCTGCTCCCTGCAAACTGGGGGTTAAACTGGTCTGAGAGACCAACAGCTGCTGTTCTGCCTACCCCTCACTTGGCTCATGGTCTTCACAGAAACACCCAGGTTGGCAAAATCTTTCAGGATCACCAAGTCCAACCTAGAACTCTGCTCTGCAAGATTCACCTTAAACCATAGCCCCAAACACCACATCCAAACCACCCTTAAACACAGCCAGGATCGGTGACTCAACCACCTCCCTAGGCAGCTCATTCCACACTTTAAAGCTAATCCTTGTTCAGAAGCACTGAACTTGGGACATGATGTTCTTCTTTGGAAAACCCAGTACTTTGGTGCTTCAGTGAGCAAGAGAAAAGTGCTTTTGCTTGTTTCTGGCTTGAGTGGAGAAGCAGGCTCCCTACTACTTCAAATTTGTCGCCTATTTAAATAATTGCAATAATTACATAATAAAAACCTTCTTAGAAATAAGATAGATTAGCTCAATAGCTGCTGCACTGCATTTGAAGTTGATGAGGCTTTTTGTATTCATCAATTGCCTCCAACTCAGGAAAAAAAAAAAAATGACAGCAGTGGGGTGGGAAGGAAGCAGCTGAACTTCAGCAACCAAAAGGTTCTGCATGCATCACTACTGGGGCCAGGCTGGGGTAGGACACAGGGGAAAGCAGAAGCAATCAGTTATAGACCAGTGGAGATCAGTATAGTTAGGCATCACTGAGGCTCCTGTTGGTCTCTTCTCCCAGCTAAAGGATGAGAGGAAATTATGTTATTAATTATTATGAATGACTTAAGTTCGAAGGGACCTCAGAGATAGAATTGTAGAATGGGAAGGTTGGAAGAGACCTCAAAGATCATCTAGTTCCAACCCCCTGCCATAGGCAGGGACACCTCCCACTAGCACAGCTTACTCAATACCTCCTCCAACCTGGCCTTGAACACCTCCAGGAAGGGAGCAGCCACAACCTCCCTGGGCAACCTGTGCCAGTGTCTCACCACCCTCACTGCAAACAACTTCCTCCTAACATCCAGTCTAAATCTCCCCTCTGCCAGTTCAAACCCACTGCCCCTTGTCCTGTCATTGCAAGACCTTGTCAACAGTCCCTCCTCAGCCTTCCTGTAGCCTCCTTCAGATCCTGGAAGGCCACTCCAAGGTCTCCTGGAAGCCTTCTCTTCTCCAGGCTGCAGAGCCCCAACTCTCTCAGCCTGTCCTCAGAGCAGAGCTGCTGCAGCCCTCTGAGCATCTTGGTGGCCTCCTCTGGACTGGCTCCAACAGTTTAAATGGAGCATTTCTTTGTAGACCCTTCATGTAATTTTAAACATCTCCATAAATAAAATATGAGGCCTGCAAGCTGAAGAGATCTGGGAGATCTGTGCCTCTGCAAGCAGACACTACTGTAAAACTGACCCTTGAAACCTCTGCTGATCCAGCAGATCTTTCCAAGCAGAGGTGTGGAACAGGTTGGCTAATTCAAAGGAGTTGATGAGTTTTCACTGCAGTTCACTTAAAATCTTTGTGGGTATTGTGTTGTACTCAGTAAAGCAAAGTTCACTTTCAGTGCCCAGAAGAACTGGCCTCAGAAATGCTAAGATGCTATCATGGTTTAGCCTTGCAGTGTCTTTTAGCACATCACAGTATCACCAAGGCTGGAAGAGACCTCAAAGCTCATCAAGTCCAAGCTGTTACCACAGACCTCAAGACCAGACCATGGCACCAAGTGCCACGTCCACAACTGCCTTGAACACCTCCAGGGACGGTGACTCCACCACCTCCCTGGGCAGCCCATTCCAGCACTCAATGACTCTCTCAGGCAAGAACTTTCTCCTCACCTCCAGCCTAAACTTTCCCTGGCACAGCTTGAGACTGTGTCTTCTTGTTCTGGTGCTGCTTGCCTGAGAGAAGAAAGCAACCTCCTCCTGGCTACAACCACCCTTCAGGTAGTTGTAGACAGCACTGAGGTCTCCCCTGAGCCTCCTCTTCTCCAGGCTAACCAATCCCAGCTCCCTCAGCCTCTCTTCACAGGGCTGTGCTCAAGGCCTCTCCCCAGCCTCATTGCCCTTCTCTGGACATGCTCAAGCACATGCCTTGTGCCCCTCACTAGAAAGTCTGCTCTCAGGCAAACAACAGCAGTTACATAGCCTGTGTTATGCTAATAAAATTCCCAGCTAACTGGTGTTTATTGGGAACAAGCTCGAGAAGAAATCTTCTCCTGTGGACCATCAGCTACTCTGTGATGAGAACTTTTCAGAGTCTAGAGCAATGACATCCACTTGCCTCTCTCTCTGGCTTGAGCAACAAGAGCTTTTTTGAGCACTGAAGAATATTATTTAGATCACTTAGATCCTGTTGTTTTGACTCACTGCTTTGTCTTTCAGTGTGAGCAGTTGCTGTCATTTACCTGGCCCTGAGCAAAGCCTTCGCCGCTGTCCCACACCACATCCTGATCTCCAAGCTGGTGAGACATGAGTTTGATGGGTGGACCACTGGATGGATCAAGAAGTGGCTGGATGACTGCACCCAAAGAGTGGCTGTCAATGGCTCCATGTCCCAGTGGAGGCAGTGACAAGTGGACTCCCTCAGAGATCAGCCCTGGGACCAGTCTTGTTCAACATCTTTGTTAGTGACACAGACAGGGACATTGAATGCACCCTCAGCAAGTTCACTGATGACACCAAGCTGTGTGGTGTGGCTTACAGCTGGAGGGAAGTGATGCCATCTGGAAGGACCTGGACAGGCTGGAGAGGTGGGCACAAGCCAGCTTCGTGAAGCTCAACAAGACCAAGGTCCTGCATCTCTGTCAAGGCAATCCCAAGCACCAATACAGGCTGGGCAATGCCTGGCTGGAGAGCAGCCCTGAGGAGAGGGACTTGGGGGTGCTGATGGATGAGAAACTCAGCATGAGCCAGCAGTGTGCTCTGGCAGCCCAGAGAGTAACCAGAGGCTGGGCTGCAGCAAGAGCAGTGTGGACAGCTGGGAGAGGGAAGTGATCCTGCCCTTCTGCTCCCCAATGCTGAGACCCCACCTGGGGTACTGTATCCAATTCTGGATCCCCCATTGCAAGAGGAATGTGGATGTGCTGGAAGGTGTCCAAAGAAGGCCACGAGGATGCTCAGAGGGGCTGGAGTACCTCTCCTGTGACAGAGTTGAGCTGTTCAGTCTGGAGAGGAGAAGACCCCAAGGTGAGCTTATTGTGGCCTTGCAGTATCTTAAGGGGTTGCAAGAAAGCTGGGGAGGGACATTTTAGGCTGTCAGGGAGTGGGGAATGGCGGGAGGGGTGGGGGTGGGGGGGAGACTGGGGGCAATGGAACAAAGCCAGAAATGGGGAGATTCAGCCTGGATGTTAGGATGAAGTTGTTCAGCATGAGAGTGGTGAGAGCCTGATCCCTGGAGGTGTTTCAGGCCAGGCTGGCTGAGGCTGTGGCCAGCCTGATGTAGTGTGAGGTGTCCCTGGGCATGGCAGGGGGTTTGGAACTAGATGGTCCTTGTGCTCCTTTCCAACCCTGCCTGATTCTATGATTCTGTGATTTATCAGAAGATGGATGTTGCTGCACATCAGCTCCTTCTCCCTGCCTCTCCGTGTTGAATCCCAACGTGCCCTCAGAGAAGACAAGGCTGTGACTCAGCACGGATTCAGGCACAGCCACACTGTAATCAGCCTTCAGCAGGAGAACTGCACACGTCTGTGTTGGTCTGTCTGTGGATACTCCCCTGAGAAGATAAATGGGTATTGACTTTAATGGGATTCTTGGTTGCCCTTCAGAGTTAAACACTATGTGTATATTTAATGGGGCAAGGGCTTTATCTTCTTCTGTTTGTAGAACACTGAAAGCATTTGTCAGGGACTTGATCAATAATAAATAATGCTGATAACGTGTGCCAGGATGCAATGAAACCCACCCTGCATTTTCAGTGCCAATTAAAAGCATTTACTTTGTGCAGGTGTGGTGGGCTGGGACACTAAATCAAGCAGGGATCAACCCATGCCAGATACACTGTCAGGAATTGTGGGCATCTCCTATTTGTGACAGTTGTGGTGGGAAGGATCAGATGGGTCAAGACTTCCTCCCCTCTTCATTGCAAAAATAACGTATCATATTTTTGTGACATTCATTTGTGTGGTTTTTTGTGTTTAATATGTTTTTAAATCTTAGGATGGGGCAGGAATCTGGAGCCTGAAGGTGAAGGGCTGACAGATTCTGGCTGCAGCTCTTCCTATCAGTCTGGACAAAAGCTGTGCTTGGGCAGTGCAAGACCTCAGTGCTGAGCTCGCAAGCGTCTGACTTCCATTATCTGCAGTAAAAGTGTTTGTGAGTGGAAGCCAGGGAGGGCCTGTATGTCAGAACCACTCAGAGCTGTTAAGTCACTGAGCTATGTGATGACACATTTGTTCCTATTGGGTCTTGACCTGTGAGACCCACATGTGATGCCACCACGCAGCCCACCCTGCTTTCACCCAGCAGTCTGGAGGCTCAGCGGCTCGGCTGATCCAGCTGCAGGCTCTGCTGCCATCCAGTGAGACCTGGGCAGGCTGGGAGCTGGGCACAGAGTAACCAAATGAGGTTCAGCAAGGACAAGTGCAGAGTCCTGCACCTGGGGAGGAACAATAAACTTCACCAGTACAGGTTAGGAGGTGATCTGCTGGAGAGCAGTCCCATGGAGAGGGACCTGGGAGTGCTGGTGGAGAACATCCATGGCACAGCAATGTGGCCTGGTGGCCAAGAGGGCCAGTGGGGTCCTGGGGTGCTTTAGGAAGAATGTACCCAGCAGATTGAGGGAGGTTCTCTTCTGACTTTACACTGCCCTGGTGAGACCTCATCTTGAGTACTGCCTTCAGTTTTGGGCTCCCCAGTTGAACAGGGACAGAGAGAGAGTCCCTGGAGAGAGTCCAAGTGAGGGCTACAAGGATGAGGAGGGCACTGGAGCACTGCCTGATGAGGAGAGGCTGAGGGACCTGGGGCTGCTTAGTCTGGAGAAGGCTGAGAGGGGATCTAATAAATGTTTATAAATTGCTAGGGCCTGGGGGTGAGGAGTGGGGGGGGACAGGCTCTGTTCACTTGGTGCCTGGGATAGGACAAGGAGCAATGGATGGAAGCTGCAGCACAGGAGGTTCCAGCTCAACACAAGGGGGAAGTTCTTGACTGTAAGGGTCCCAGAGCACTGGCACAGGCTGCCCAGAGAGGCTGTGGAGTCTCCTTCTTTGGAGCCTTTCAAGGTTTATCTGGATGTGTTCCTGTGTGCCCTGAGCTAGATTGTCTGGTCCTGCTCTGGCAGGGGGTTTGGACTGAATGATCTCTTTGTGTCACTTCCAACCCCTGACATCCTGTGAGCCTGTGACTGCAAAGTGCCTGCCCAACATGGGAGACTCCTGCCTAGCTCAGGAAGAGGAAGGCTTGAGTAGGAATGCCTTGGAAACATACCTGTTAGGAAGGAAAAATTACCTAGATTGTCACCACGGGGCTGTAGAGAATGGCTGCTGCCTCCTCTACAGATGAGCCTCAAACATGGGCAGGTAGTATGAGAAAATTCAAAGTGTCCCCTGAGCTGCTGCTTCTTGTCAGCAGCTGCCCAAGTGAGGTCTGAGCTGCATAGTGGCACAAGGATGCTTCTTAAAGGAGTATGGGGCAGAAATGATGGCCTGGAGTTTTAGAACATGTCAGGGTTCCATTGCTGCCCTGAGGAAGGGGAAGGATGTTGATCCTCACAGTGGGGTGCAGCCCTCCTGGGATGGGGATCAGCACAGATTTATCTCCTCAGTCACAGATGTGCTGGAGTGGGGTCAGATGAAGCTTTCCCTGTTCTCTCAGGTGAACTGAGGCATAGAAAGTTTCATTTAAACATGAGCAGGAATTTTTTTCCCTGTGAGGGTGACAGAGCACTGGAACAGGCTGCCCAGGGCAGTTGTGGAGTCTTCCTCTCTAGGGGTAGAACACATCCACCCACCTGGATGTGTTCCTGTGTGATCTGGTCTAGGAGATCCTGCTGTGGCAGAGGGGTTGGACTGGATGAGCTTTTGAGGTCCCTTCCAGCCCCTGACATTCTGTGATTCTGTGAACCTGCCCTGGACTCACAGCACTGCAGACACAAGAGCATCCACCCCAGATGCTGAGAGGGCTGCAGCAGCTCTGCTATGAGGACAGGCCAAGAGAGTTGGGGCTCTGCAGCCTGGAGAAGAGAAGGCTTCCAGGAGACCTTGGAGTAGCCTTCCAGGATCTGAAGTGGGCTACAGGAAGGCTGGGGAGGGACTATTGACAAGGTCTTGCAGTGACAGGATGAGGAGGAGGAATGGGTTTGAAGTGGCAGAGGGGAGATTGAAAGTGGATGTTAGGAGGAAGTTGTTTGCAGTGAGGGTGGTGAGACACTGGCACAGGTTGCCCAGGGAGGTTGTGGCTGCTCCCTCCCTGGAGGTATTGAAGGCCAGGTTGGAGGAGGCCTTGAGTGAGCTGTGCTAGTGGGAGGTGTCCCTGCCTATGACAGGTTGTCCCCTATGGCAGGGGGTTGGAACTGGATGATCCTTGAGGTCCCTTCCAACCTTACCCTTCTATGATTCATGCTCCTAAAATCACTCTCTGGGGAACCAGTTGTTTCTCCATCGACTTGCAGCTTTGGTAGTTAATGGAAGAGATGTGCAGAACTCTTTCCTGTACCAAACCCAGTACATTTCTGCTTTGGAAAGTGTAAATTGTGAGCTAACAGGTGGGGTGGGAAACAGCAGAAGGATCAAGACTGGCAGTTGTAAGATCAGAGAGTCACAAAAAGCCGATGCTGGAACGATCAGATCACCACGGATGGAAGAGAATTCAGCCTCCAGTCTAGCTCTTGCATGTAGTGCAGTGCAGACCTCTTCAGCAGCTCTCTCCAAAGCAGCCCTTTCATGTCTGTATCAGTGCCCCAGTTTTGCAGGAGTCAGCACTATTGCTGAGACACTGAATGGCAGAGGCAGAGGGATCGGCGGAGCTGGGATCGCTGCCAAACCAGCTACAACGCACTCAGCCAGCAACTGCTGATGCCACCTCTATCAAGGTAACTATCCCAGCAGCCCATATGGAAATCTGACTGGTCCAACCAGTATATGCTGGGAGAGTGGTAGAGTAAGGATGCAAAACAGTCTCCTGGTCTCAGCAACTGAGGAGGGATCACAGGACCACAGGATGTCAGGGGTTGGAAGGGACCCAAAGAGAGCATTGAGTCCAACCCCCCTGCCAGAGCAGGACCAGACAATCCAGCTCAGGGCACACAAGAACACATCCAGACAGGCCTTGAAAGGCTCCAGAGAAGGAGACTCCACAACCTCTCTGGGCAACCTGTGCCAGTGCTCTGGGACCCTTACACTCAAGAAGTTACCCCTTGTGTTGAGCTGGAACCTCCTGTGCTGCAGCTTCCATCCACTGCTCCTTGTCTTATCCCAGGCAGCAGTGAGCAGAGCCTGTCCTCCCCAGGACCCAGAGATTTATAAACATTGATTAAATCTCCTCTCAGTCTTCTCTTCTCCAGACTGAACAGTCCCAGGTCCCTCAGCCTCTCCTCACCAGGCAGTGCTCCAGTGCCCTCAGCATCATTGTAGCCCTCCACTGGACTCTCTCCTGCAGATCCCTGTCCCTCTTCAACTAGGGAGCCCAAAACTGAAGGCTCAAGATGAGGCCTCACCAGGGCAGAGTGGAGGCAGATTCAGGCTGGGGTACCTTTGTGTGTCTCTGTGTTACCCTATATGGTCAGCTGCTTCTGCCATGCACAAATCCTGCCAGTGAGTTACTGCCAGCAACCTCCTTCTAACAACAAGACAAGTCTTAAGGAGAAATGGGGGAGAGTCCAGGCACTCCTGTGCTCTGGAGGAGTTCTCTCTGAGAGGCAGCAAGGCTCATATCTCTACCTAACAGGTTCCTAATGCCACCCTGTCCTGGCACTGAGTCAGAAGCTCTGAAAGCAAAAAGGGCATCTGGAGCACACGTGCTGCTGCTGACTCAGCATTCTTAATATTTTTATTTTGCAATTAGACCGTGCTGGCATCCAGTGGCTGCAGGCCAGCCAGAGGAAGGCTTGCACAGACAAATGAAGTCCCTGCCCTGAACGACTCTCAATTTCACTTTACAATCCTACTGCTTCAGGCCACTGCTATGGCTGATCTTATGGACCAGCAAACAGACAGACAGATGGATTTATTTTCTTTTATCTTCCAGGCTCTGCTAAAGTCCTTCCTCCCTTTAAAAATT
>VWZE01026291.1:128573-162379 GCA_013396675.1 Eubucco bourcierii
GATGATCCTTGAGGTCCCTTCCAACCTTACCATTCTATGATTCTATAAGTTCCTCCACCCACTGCAGGGTGTTGCTGTCCCTTTGACCTCCTCTTGCATGGAAGAGCTGCAGACCTCTTCACACATGACTCAAGCCAAGTTTTAGCGTGTTGGCTGCTTTGTGCTGTGTGTAGGCTTTCCTTCTGGAGACGCTGCGTAAGAGGACAGGGATGCTGGAGAATCACAGAATCACAGAATGGTAAGGTTGGAAGGGACCTCAAGGATCATCCAGCTCCAACCCCCTGCCAGAGGCAGGGACACCTCCCACTAGCACAGCTCACTCAAGGCCTCCTCCAACCTGGCCTTGAACACCTCCAGGGAGGGAGCAGCCACAACCTCCCTGGGCAACCTGTGCCAGTGTCTCACCACCCTCACTGTAAAGAACTTCCTCCTAACATCCAGTCTAAATCTCCCCTCTGCCAGTTCAAACCCATATGGAAAGCATTACTGATTTATTCAGAGAGTATGGGAAAATGGCACTGAATGATTGTCCTCACACAACTGTTCTTCAGTTTCCTTTGGAAATGTAGTTGTCTGGATCATGCCCTTTCTGGGTTTGTTCCCCTCACCCTAAAATCTTAGGAACTCATTGACCCATTTCAGAATGAGTTGGACAGAGAAGCAGACTTGCCTAAGATGATGGAGCTCATGACTTAAGGGAGGAAGATTCAACAACTGCATAGATTATAAATATGTATATGAGTTGATGATCAGAGGGCTGGAGAACCTCTCCTATAAGGAGAGACTGAGGGAATTGTGGTTGTTCAGTCTGGAGAGAAGGCTCCCAGCTGACCTTATTGTGGCCTATCTTAAGTGGGCTACAAGAAAGCTGGGGAGGGACTTTTTAGGTTGCCAGGGAGTGATAGGACTGGGGGGAATGGAACCAAGCTAGAAATGGGGAGATTCAGCCTGGATCTTAGGAAGGAGTTGTTCAGCATGAGGGTGGTGAGAACCTGGCAGGGGTTGCCCAGGGAGGTGGTGGAAGCCTCACCCTGGAGGTGTTTAAGGCCAGGCTGGCTGAGGCTGTGGGCAGCCTGATGTAGTGTGAGGTGTCCCTGGACATGGCCGAGGGGTTGGGACTGGATGATCCCTGTGGTCCCTTCCAACCCTGACTGATTCTATGGAGTTTGTATTTTTTTTAGCAAAAATAGGTGGTTTGGTATAAATGAGACACAACTCTAGGAGCCACTGATGAGGCAAAAACTTTCCTAATAGACTCTGGAGGCTCTGTGGGCCGGGAAAGTGTGAAAAGCATTGCCCTATCCACTTCAGTTGGAAAGCTTGTGCTCTCAGACACAGCTGGTCAGCTGTGAAACTGCATTCAGTAGCTTCAGTAACTCTATTGCTTCCAGAAATAGCTTTTGCACAAGACAATTTCCACAGGGTTTGCCCTTTGACAGGAGGACTCTTCAGAAATTGTTTCAAACCATCTTTAGCAGGTCTGCAGGGGCTCCTCCAGGAAGGCAGAAGAGATCAGAATAGGGAAGAAGCCCCAATGATGGGGAGAGGAGGCACAGCCTGGAGTCATGGATAGGATTTGTGGGCATACCTCATGTTGACACTTAGTGTTTCCATCAGGTTCAGGGAAACTGAGTTAGCTTTTTTTTTTTTGATGTGCTTTTTTTGCAAGTCACTTTTCTGCACATCCAGAGGGTTAAGAGATTGTCCTGCTTTTGCTGGGACATAATCCCAAGCTAGCCCCCACCTGCAGCCTGTTAGCAGTTTAGACTCAAGTAGGGCAGCTGAGCTGAATTGGCTACAGGTGTATGTACTCCAGACTATAAACATCCTACTCATTATAAAGGCAGACGGTTGCTGGCCTCAGGATTTCTTCCTGGTTTTCCTCCTTCTTGCCCTGCTCCAAGCAGGAAGAGAGAGGGCCCTGATGAGAGGCAGCTGTGAGCCAGAGCCAGCAGGGACAAGAGGGATGGCAGCAGTCTCAAACCAGGTGCAGCTGCTCTTTCAGAGAAGCTGTCGAGGTGAAGGGCTCCAGGGATGAGGGTCAACTTGCAGCCTCTTCCTGAAGTGGCAAAACCAGGGCAAGAGAGCAAAGGCAAAAGTGGCAGGGGCGAGAGCATGCCCTAGCCCTGCTGCCCCAAGTGGGACAAGTGAGCTGCCTGATGAGCAACAGCTGTGACCAGGGACGAGAGGGACAGCAGCAGTTCCAACTCCAGCATCACTGCTGTTTTACAGAAGGCTTCCAGGGCAGTCACCTCACAGACCCTTCCTAAGGTGGCAGAATGGTGTAAACATCCAAAGCCAAAAGCAGAGGGAGAGCCCTCCTGTCCTGAGAAGGAAGAATGAGCTCCCTGATGAGCAGCAGCTGTGAGCTAGCACAGATGAGGCCAAGAATAACGGCAGCCACCAGGCTCTGGTTGCAGAGCAATCCCCGGTTCGTGTGAGTTCCGAGGAGAGCAGTGATGAAGACAGGTAATCAGGTGGGACTCACACTCTGTGTGTTGCACTCTCCACGGGCAGGCTGTGGAGGGAAGGAACTTTAACTAGTGGCCATCACCCTCCCAGAAGAGGCCTGACCTATGGTTTTCACTCCTCTGCAAGCCATGGCCAGAAGGAATGTGGTGACCCAGGTGAAACTGGCTCACAAGCAGACAGCTATCCTGGTCTCCAGCCTTTCATCCTTGCTACGGCTTCCCTGGAAGCACTGATCTCACTAAGGTAGGCTGCATGAACATCACTTTGTCAATGCCTCTTTCTTATCCTAAGACAAGCAATGTCTCTTTAACTTTTAACCATCAGTCAGTGATGTGGCACTTGGGGACATGGTTTACTGGGCATTGTGCCAGGAGGCTGGAGCCAGCCTCTTCTTGATGGTGCCCAGTGACAGGACAAGGGGCAGTGGGTGGAAGTTGAGGCACAGGATGTTCCATGTGAACCTGAATAAGATTTTTTTTTTTCCCTGTGAGGGTGACAGAGCACTGGAACAGGCTGCCCAGGGGGGTGGTGGAGTCTCCCTCTCTGGAGATATTCAAGACCTGCCTGGATGTGTGCCTGTGTGATCTGGTCTAGGTGATCCTGCTCTGGCAGGGGGGTTGCACCAGATGAGCTTTGGAGGTCACTTCCAGCCCCTGGCATTCTATGACTCTATGGTTGCAGTGTTGGGTTGATGGTTGGACTTGATGATCTTAGAGGGTTTTTCTAACCTTACTGATCCTGCTTCCTTCCTATTCCTGAAGAGGGTTGCTTGGTATTCTGCTCCTGAGGACTGTTTTCCCATCTATTGTGACCACTGTGGACTGAGAATAATTTTATGTAGTTTATATTGGTCTTAGGCTATTTCATTTCAACCTGTGCCCCTTCTCTCCTATTCCTGAAGCCTTTGCTCTGCTGGGGAGGGGTCACTGGGTGGTGGAACAACTGCTGTAGTTCATCCCTGGATCTGGGCTAAACATAGTCAGAGGCGGCATGTTCATGGAGTGGAGGAAAGTCAGAAGGACCTTCTCTCCTCTTGCTTCCAGAACCACGTTTCTGGGACCTCTGCTTGCTTCCAGTCACTCAAAGCAAATGTAGGCAAAAGCTGTCCCTCAGCTTCTCTGTCTTCGAGATTATTTCCTTCCTTTTGGTGCAAATTTCCCTTCAGAAGTTGCTGAGTTCCTATTTGCAAGAGAAGCATTCATCATTGAGGATGGGGAGGATTTTAATGATGCAGGACTGTAAATAATGTCCAGCTTCAGTTCCAGCTGTTCCTGGTGCAGCCCTCAACAATGGCAGCCTGCTTCCAAGGCTTCAGTAGCACTGCTAAATTTATTAGGTCTCAAACTGTTGAGATTCTGCCTTAGCCAAGTCTCAGTATGTGTAGTGAGGCTTCTCCTCCAGACCCAAAGAATTCAACCTGGTTTTATGGGCGCAGGGGGATCAAGACAGGAGTTTTCCCACCGTTGTTATCACTGCTGCCTTGAAGCAGGGAAAAAGGAGCAATTTTCCTAGGAGTTTGTTTGCACTCAGCTCCATTAGTCTTAGAGAACAGTCACTGTGATGGCTTCTGATGTGTCTGGGTGGGTAGAGAAAGTCATTCAGTATTGATCATCAGATACAATTAATAAAGTTCAGTAGCCTGCTGTTGCTGGAAGCATCGATTGCGTGGGATGAAGAGCTTGCAAGCTTGTATGGAGTCACAGCATGTTTTTGCCACTGTGAAGGTCAGCCTTAGAAGTTTAGTGGTCTAAAATGCTTTCTGATTTCCTTAGGTGCTCCCACTTTCAAAATGCCCTGAAGCTGTCCCTCAGCCATTGCCTTGGCCAAGCTAGCTTGCACTGAACTAACTGGGAGCAGTGTTCATTTCGCTTTTGCTCTGCTTTTTGTGCGTTATGGATGTTCTTGCTTTTCTAGCCCTGTGTTGAACTGGAAGGTTACTGGTTTTATTTTTGAAGCCTGTGCCAGTGAAATCAAAACAAGAGGATGGAGGATGGGCTGGGCTACAAGCCCAAATAGGTTTCTAGCCCAAGTGATGAGGAATTGGAGTTAATACTCTGCATCCTGATGTGGTAGCATCTATATTAGCCCAACTTTTCATGTTCTCCACTTGCTGGGCTTGTTGAAACGTTTAATCCACCAGGCTACTCATTTGGGTTGAATTCTCTCTTTTTCTTTGTTTCTTACTTTTTCAGACCCACTTTTGCCTAGTGTGGTGCTTAGGGATATGGTTTAGGGTGAATCTTGTAGAGTAGGGTTATAGTTTGGACTTGGTGATCCTGAGTGGCTTTGCCAATATGGGTGATCCTGTGATTCTGTGAACGTTGCTTTGTGTGTCAGAGATGCTAAACATGAGAGAAAAATAAGCTGTAACATAGTTAGCTCTGCTAACAGGGAAACTCTGAGTACTGTTGTGTCTGGCTCATGTAAAGTCCATTTCCTTAAGCATTCAACAAGCAGATTCTACCTCACCTTACACTTACGCTTTGTGCTTGCACTTTGGCACTTAAATTAGAATAGAGACATTTTTAATCTGACAAAATAGTCCAGTTAAGTGACAAAGAAAGCAGAACCAGGCTGTCAGGACAGGAGGAAAGAATGGTTTCCTTCTAAGAGCAATCAAAAGTCTTGATATGTCTATGGAGAGAGGGGCAGGACGTTTGTCCAGCAGAAACGTTTACTGAGCTGTAAGCAACAGACCAAGGAGCCTTTGCCTTGCACTGCCGCCTAGGGAACTGATGAAGAGGATTAGAGCATCCATGCTACTAACTTAACTGTTTTGCTGTTTTTTCATCCTCCTCCCCTGCTCATTCAGTACTTCCCTACTGTTGTCCTTCAATATGAGAGCGGTATTATGGGCTATTTGGCCAGAGGTGGGATAGGCAGCCCCACACTGTGTGCTCTATCAACAGCCAGAAGACTCAGCAGCTCAGATTCAGCTGCATAGCAGGTGACTCCTCTCCCATTGGACTGGGAGCAATCAGTAACACAACAGGTAGATCTGACTTGGACTCCCTTGGGGCATTCTGTAGGGCAGATATTGTCCACCTGATCTGTCTGAGGCATTGAACAGCACAGCACGGGGCTCTGTAAGGCTGAAGTGGGAACATCTGACAGCAGTCAAGCGGTTAAATGCACCTTCCTCAAGAAAAACTGTATGTTTGTGAAAAGCCAGTCACATTAAACACATACTAGATTTAAATAAGAGCCCAACACAGTACATTTCAGAGTATTTGATGGTCTGTCAAGGTATAAGAAACATGTTCTACTTGACAAATTAAAATGTTTCTCAAATGAAGGGAAAACCAGCATGGCACTGAGTCAGCACACTTCTGTTCTTGGTTTATGAAGCAGTTCATGGATGGATTGACCAGCAGAGCACAGCTTGATTTGCCAAAATATTGTCCATTGCTATTCCAAAAGAGATCCGAAATACCTGGAGGTCACCTCAATGCTGTTTGAGCTTAGGCTGCAAAATCAGGATGTTTTCAAGCCTGGGTTAGTGTTAGTAGAGTGGAGCTCTTCATTTGCTTCTATTAATGCCCTTAATGGTATCTGCTTTGGAGACCTGAAGACAAAGAAGTGGGAGCACCTATAGGAGCATGTCTCTTGGCATTAGAAAGGACAGGGATGCAAGAAGCTATCCTGTTTCATACCCTGACACAGCACACTGTATACCCATTCTAGCATCCACATCACTCATCTTGTGACCTTTCCCATCCTAGTTTCAGCAGCGTGATGGCCAAGCATATGTAAGCCATAGTTTGTCCCCCAAACTGATGCTCCCCAGGCTGTGCCATTGCACAGTGACTGGATGGATGGATAGGAAGGTCTCCAGAGAAGCAAAGCTCTGATTTAAACCTGCCTGTTGCTCTCTCTGCCCCAGGCACCCTGTGCAGTACTAGCCTCATGTTAAACCAGTGTAACACCAGCAGCTTGTAGTAGACTCAGAAGATACTGTTTGCCCATCCAGGGGCTGTGGGAGCTTTGAGTCAATTCCAGTGGCATCTGAAAATCAATTGCAGTGTGATAAATTGTGTTCACTTCATTTTTGGCCATTTCACTACTGTAGAAGAGCAAATCATTTTGAGAGGATGACATTGTTCAAAAGGGTAAACCTCAGCACAACTGGGAGATCATATCCATGGTCTTAACATTAATTTTGGTTTGCCAATCATGAGGGTGGTGAGACTCTGGCACAGGTTGCCCAGGGAGGTCGTAGAAGCCCCATCCCTGGAGGTTTATAAGGCCAGGCTGGATGAGGCTCTGACCAATGTCATCTAGTGTGAGGTCTCCCTGTTCATGGTAGGGGGTTTGGAACTAGATGATCCTTGTGGTCCCTTCCAGCTCTGACAATTCTATGATTCTGTGTATGATAAGCATTGTGCTTGCAAGAAAGACTCATAGAATCACCCAGGTTGGAAGAGATCTCCAAGCTCACACAGCCCAACCTATCATCCAGCCCCAGCCAATCAACCAGACCATAGCACTGAGTGCCCCATCCAGGCGTTGCTTCAACACCTCCAGGGATGGGGACTCCACCACCTCCCCGGGCAGCCCATTCCAATGCCAATCACTCTCTCTGGCAACAAATTCCTCCTAACATCCAGCCTAGATGTTAGGCTCCCCTGGCACAACTTGAGTGTCCCCTCCTTCTGTTGCTGGATGCCTGGGAGAAGAGCCCAACCCCACCTGGCTAGAACCTCACTTCAGGCAGTTGTAGAGAGCAATGAGCTCTGCCCTGAGCCTCCTCTTCTGCAGGCTGCACACCCCCAGCTCCCTCAGCCTCTCCTCACAGGGCTGTGCTCCAGGCCCCTCCTCAGCCTTGCTGCCCTTCTCTGGACACTTCCCAGCACCTCAACATCTTTCTTAAATGGAGGAGCTCGGAACTGGACACAGTACTCAAGGTGTGGCCTGAGCAGTGCTGAGCACAGGGACAGAATAATCTCCCTGCTCCTGCTGGCCACACTGCTCGTGATGCAGGCCTCAGTCTTCACCTGCAGGCCAACACAACCTTCAGCTCCTCTCTCCCAGCACCCCCAGGTCCCTCTCTGCCTGGCTGCTCTCCAGCCACTCTGTCCTCAGCCTGTAGCACTGCTCAGGGTTGTTGTGGATAAGTGCAGAACCCTGCACTGAGCCTTGTTCTGTTTCCCGCCATGGGCTGTCGGGATGAGGCGGGGCAGGCGCAGGCCGGCAGCTGCCATCTCCCACCGGGGCCCCCTGGCATAGCGGTTCGCGCTCCGACGCTGCGGCTGCAGGCCGCAGAGACACCGCCGGGAGCCATGGCGCAGTCCGGCTCGACCCCCTCTGACCGACGTTGCTCTTCTGCAGCGGGTGGCAGAGTTGGAAAAGGCCAATGCACAATTCCTGTGCACAAAGCAGCAACTTGAGCAAGAATTCCATCAAAAGACAACAAAATTTAAGGAGCTGTACTTGGCTAAGGAAGAGGACCTCGGAAGACAAAACGCAGTGCTGTAGGCAGGCCAGGATGGCCTGGGGTAGCTGCGGGCCCAGCTGGTAAATTTGCCGTCCCTGGAGGTGTTGAAGCAAAGCCTGGATGGGACACTTAGTGCCGTGGTCTGGGTGATAGGTTGGGCTGGATGAGCTTGGAGGTCTCTTCCAACCTGGTTGATTGTATGATGGAAGCTTAGGCAGAAATGGAGAACATCAAAGTGATAGCTACAGGAATCTGAGACTACACAGCAGGAAGCTATTGATGAGGTGAAGAGGCAGTGGCAAGAAGCAGCAGCTTCTTATGAAAGGGACTGTTGTTGACTACGGACTCCAGTGCCACCAGAGGCTGGAGCAGGAGTGAGCACAGTGAAACCAGTACTGGGAGAACGTGGAACAGGAGAAAGCAGAGCTAAACATGGAGCAGGAGATAGCAGACCAGAGTCAGAGGGGCAGGAGGAGGAGAACCTGGAGAAGGAAAAATGAAAGACAAGGGAAACCAAAGGTTTTTTAGAGAAAAAGCATCTAAATGGAAATATATATATAAAAAAAAAGCAATATCATCTTATTAAAATATATACATTTCTTGGCTACACGTAATTGTGACAGGAGAACTCATTTCTCTGTTTAATATAAATGAAATGTGGACAGTTAACTGGGTATTTTACACTGATATTTCAATTGCCTTTCATAAAACTCAGGCTGGCTCTGGAATAAATAATTTATTCCATTAGAATTTTTTTTTTTTCTTTTCCCCCCTCCCTTTTTTAATGGAACTTGGCTGTCCTCTTATCTCTCTTACTGGTTGAAAAATTGAAATAATCCTATTAGAAGCCAGGTGTGAACTGGGAGTGCAAAACTGGTCTCAATTTTTTTTCTTCTTTCTATTGAGAATCAGGAGGCAAATATCCTTGGGTTAATCACAGGTTTCCAAACTGGGATTTTTAAAATTTTTTTTTTTTTTTAATTTGGACTTCATTTAATGTTAATGTTGAAAAATTGAATGGCTTCTGCAGTTCATTGGCATCAGCTCTAGGCAGGAAACTTTAAGCTTGCCTTTGGCTGGCCACTGTGTTCTGGTGATGGTTTTGTGGTGCCACAGTTGTTGCGTTCAAGTTGTCTCTGGGCTAATTGTGCTTTAGCTTGTAAAATACTTTCAAATGTCGTCCAGTGGGGGGGTTCAAATAGGTAAGGACAGACTGAATTCTGTTTTGGAGTGGTTGGAATCAGTGGAAATGTGAAGATAACCCAGGAAAGCATTATCAAAATGTTAAAGTCTTTTATGGGCTTCTCACTTTTAATTTAGAAATCAATAACACTCTGGTTGCTGGGTAGAGGGCTTCTGTCTTCTCCTTGTCTCACTGTTCAAGGAAAATGAAGAGGTTCTTCAGCACGAGGGTGGTGACACCCTGGAACAGGTTCCCCAGGGAGGTGGTGGAAGCCTCATCCCTGGAGGTGTCTAAGACCAGGCTGGCTGAGGCTGTGGCCAGCCTGATCTAGTGTAAGGTGCCCCTGCCCATGGCAGAGGGGTTGAAACTAGATGATCCTTGTGGTCCCTTCCAACCCTGACTGATTCTGTGGTTCTAAATGTCTAGATTACCTCATCCAAGGAGACTTTTGACCTTCTAGCATTGCATTGGAAAGATGTAGCTGAAAATTCATTTATTGTTGTTATTATTTTTGGAGGTATAATGCTTCTGGGTGAAGGCTTGCAGATTTTTATAGCTGTGCAATTCCGTGAGGAGGCCTTGAAACTTTCACAGGTAGAGAAAACACAGGAATAAGTTTGTGGTGAATGTATTAATGCCAGCTGATCCATGGTAATGGTTCCTGCATGTGCTCGTAAAATGTGAAATAATTGGGCCAAGTGCTCTTTTAATGCAGGGAAGATGATCCTAAATTATCATCCCTTTGCTATGGGGCTGCAACTATGTACACATTTACTGGAGATCAGATGACATCTCTAACTTGTTTGTGTGTCTGAGCCCCGGAGCACGAGAAAAGAAAATTACTGGTCTGAGCTTGTGCAGCACCTGCGGAGAGCTCCCGGGTCCTGCCTTTGTGCTGCTGATCCCCTCTGTCCTCTCCACAAGAACAGTAACTCTGGCACTAGCAGGAAGCTGTAGTCTTGAGTTTAATTTCCATTTTAAGGATCACATAAACCTGAGGGCAGGAGGGAAACAACAGTGACATCAGTAGAAGCTAACAAGCTGGTTTTCACCTGGGTTGGCAGTATAATAAGGCTGGAAAGGGAGACTGCTATCCTTCTGGCATTTTTCTCTGTAGCTTCCCTAATTCATTCAGCCTCTGTGTTGAGGTGGGACACTTCCTATTCTTGGAAACTAACAACAAAATCAGAAATTCAATAAAACCTGGGAGAAATGGCTATGGACTGGTGTTTAAGGTCAGACTGGATGAGGCTCTAGAGCCAAACCACCACCCAGAGAATGGCAGAGGACAACAGGCATTGCACTGATAACACCCAGGCTGCATGAGTGTTGGCTGCTGACAGAGGAAGGTTTTTCCACCCCTTGTTTTGGGAGGCAATGTGAACTGAGACTCCCTTTGCCCTAACCTGACAGCTGAATTTTATCTCCATTGCCTGACCACACAGAGAAATCTGGAGGCACAAACATTAAACCATTTTGATCGAATTTGTAACAGCCCTGAAATAAAGCCCAAGCTGTTCAATCTGGAAAGGAGAAGGCTCCCAGGTGACCTTAGTGTGGCCTTGCAGCATCTGAAGAGAGCTACAGGAAAACAGGGGAGGGACTTTTTAGGATGTCAGGGAGTGATAGAACTGAGGGGAATGGAACCAAGCTAGAAATGGGGAGATTCAGACTGGATGTTAGGAAGTTGTTCAGCATGAGGGTGGTGGGAGCCTGGTAGGGGTTGCCCAGGGAGGTGGTGAAAACCTCATCCCTGGAGGTTTTTAAGGCCAGGCTGGCTGAGGCTGTGACCAGCCTGATGTAGTGTGAGGTGTCCCTGCCCATGGCAGGGGGTTGGAACTAGACGACCCTTGTGGTGCCTTCCAACCCTGACTGATTCAATGATTCTAAATACCTAAGAACCTCTTGGATTTAAAGCTGAGAAATTGGTTTCAAAGGGGGTTTGCTGTACATCTTGGATTAATCTAAACATCACTGTCACTTTTGTGCTCTTTCTTTAGTATTTTATTTGTTAATCACTCTTCTCATTGTGTCATCTTTTCAGATCAGATGGAAGGTTCAGATTATACAGTGCTTTCTTTTGCTTTCTGGGAAGGACCAAGCTAATTACCCCAATATTTTAAAGAGACTTCCCTCTCCCCCAGTTTTGCTGTCCATGTTCCCTCCTTCTTGGGCTGACATATTTACAGTGAAAATTTTGCAATTATTTCTAAAGCTTCTTCACATGGAGGGGAAGAACCAAATCTTGCAGAAGAGGTAATCCCACAAGAGGCCAATGTTGTGTTTTATGGGGGCCAGAAAGCTGAATACTCATCTAGCATCTTACAATGCAACAGGCAGAGGTGATCACGAAGTGTATTTGTGAACCATACTAGGGCAGGAGGACTTGAGGGATCTGGTTGTGTGATGTGGTAGGGGAGGCATCCAAGCTGCCTGCAGCTCTTGCCTGCTTACATCCATAAGCTCTCACTGCCTACTGAAAACCCACAGTAGGAATTAATAGTTCCATGCAGCTCTAGTGACAGGTACAATTGTCACAAGAAAGGGAATGAAGTGACAATGTGGAAGAGCTCCTTTAAGCAGGTTCTAATTAGCTCTGAAGTAGTTTTCTATCACTGTACTAATTTGCAGAAGGCATAGTGTGTTGGCACTGCTCTTAAGCCCCATTCCCCACCTTCCTTCTACCCAGCACATTTGAGGACACTGTGTCCGCAATCCCTTGGTTCTCTCCTTCCCTTATATATAGTCTGCTGCCAGGTTTTATTGAGTCCTGCTGATGTGAAAGAAACCCCAAATCTGCACTGGGTGTCCTTGGTGAGGTTTTGGTAGCAGGAGAGCTACAGGGGTGGTGGTAGTGCCTTGGGGGTAACCTGTTTAAGAAGAGGAAGAAAAACGCTATGCAGCAGCAGCTCCAAAAGAGCAGCAAGGATGAGAGAGAAACAGCTCTGCAGATACCAATGTCAGTGAAGGAGGAGGGGGAAGAGGTGTTCCAAGTTCTGGAGCAGAGATTCCCCTGCATCCAGTGGTGAGGTAGGCTGTACTTCTGCAGCCCACAAAGGTTAAAGGTGGAACAGATATCCACCTGCAGCCCACAAAGGTTAAAGGTGGAACAGATATCCACCTGCAGCCCATGGAGAACCCCAAGAGGATCAACCCACCACAGAAGCCTTGCCTCAGAGTCACTTACCAAATGTATTCACTTTTGGAAAACCTAAGATTGTCATTGGATGTTTCCATTGCCTTTTTGCAAGGGAGAGATTATTGTGTCTACTTACTGATCCATATTTTTTTTTATCCAGTACTCATAGCTCATCCAAAATGCCCCAGAATTCAGTGCTGTAACAGCAACAACACCATCTCTGTCCAAAATACATGATTTCATAGACAGAATTTTAAAATTCAAACCAAACAATCAAACTTTTCTAAAGAAAAGTAGCAGCTTTGAAGCTGATTTTTTTCATGGGAAAGGAGTCCACACACCTTCCTTTCCTCTGCCTTGTCTGTAGAGCACCTTGTCCATCAATCAGTGGTCCTCATGATATTCTCTTTGACAGGCCTGATGTGTTTCCATAAATGTCTTAATCTGGTTTACTTTATCACTTGGTATTGGCATCCTGAGATGCTCCTGGCACACACAGAAACCAAGGAATGTCATGCTTGTACCACTTGTTCACACATAGCTGGGCTGAGCTGAGGAGGGTTTGTCTTACCATTTGCCTAGAGCAGTTGATCAATGGAGGTTCTGCAGAGTGTAATGATCATCACATGAGAACAGTCCTTTTCCAAGAGTGAAGTGTTTTTATTCTTCATTTAGCTGCTGCTTAGAAGATTAGGGTTTTATCTGCAGTCCATGATTGCTTCATTGACATCAGCAAAGTCTGTGCACACTATCTAGTATGTCTGTGTGGTACCAAGTTCTGTAAGCATCTGCTTTGTGCCTGAACACCAAGATTCATGTTACTGCTTTAAAAACCCTCAGGTAACCATTCAAAGAGAAAAGCTTCTAGTAAAAGAACCATATGAGAATAAAGGATTTGAGAGGCAAAAGCTTGAAACTGATGTCCCCATATTGGAAAAGCAGGATCTAATATTTGTCTTCTGTATATTAAGTAATTATCTCCACTGTCAGCCTTCAAACCACCCAAGCGTTTCACTGGAAAATCCTTGTCTAACCCTCTGCTCAACTTCTTTACATGCTCCTTGTTTAACAAAAGTCTTTGGATATTATTCAGCTAAAGCTCCAGGTGGATTCTGGTGAATTCCAGCTATGACTCTACCAGAATGTGTTTAGTTTGAGGAAGAGAAGTCTGAGGGGAGTCCTCATTGCTGTCTACAGCTACCTGAAGGGACATTGTGGAGAGGCTGCTGGTGGGCTCTGCTCACAGGTGATTGGAGACAGAACAAGGGGAATAGCCTCAAGCTGAGGCTGGGGAGGTTTAGATTGGACATTAGGGGAAAAAAAAAAATTAATGGAGAGAGTGGTCAGGGAGTGGAATGAGCTGCCCAGGGAGGTGGTGGAGTCCCCCAGCCTGGCTGTGTTTAGAGATGGTTTGGATGTGGTGCTTGGGGCTATGGTTTAAGGTGAATCTTGTAGAGTAGGGTTCTGGGTTGGACTTGGTGATGCTGAGGGGCTTTGGCAACCTGCATGTTTCTGTGGTTCTGTGTCTTGTGCGTCGGGGAGTGAACCAGGCTCTGAGTGACTAAACTACAGTGGTGGCCTCTGGAATAAACTCTCCCCCAAGCCACACCTCGCAGAGGTGACTTCTCCCCCTGGTTTGTGCTGTGCGGCCGTGAGATGCCTTTCTGCACACACTGCTGTAGCGGCTGCAGCTTGGGAGAACTGCTGGGTTTGGAAGCTGAAACCCCTCTGCGAGCCGTGGTGGACCTGCTCCACCTGTCCCTCATGCCGGCTGTATCTTCCGTTTGTTGTCAGCGCTCGTTAAGACCGAGGGCATCTCCCTTGCTCCCTCTGCCTTCTCCATGTCTCTGGTTTCACTGGAACAGAGTCAAAGGGAGAAAGAGTCCACGCAGGGTCTGGAACGGATCAGCAGGTCAGCTGGGAATGCCTGTCAGTTAGTCAGTGTGCTCCCTCCCTTCTCCCTGCCTTTCTTTGAGGTTTGTAGCTCTTCTGCTTTCTTGTTGCTATTGCCACCCTCCCCTCGCTCCCCCTGCCACACACCAAGCACCCAGACCTTTCCTGAGCACTTTACTTAATCCCCAGGATTCTTTATATAGGAATTAATCTTCTCGGCACAGTGGGAGCGCTTGGAGGGAGGGGGTACATTTATCTCCTGCTGAGGTCTAGAGTTGCATTGCTGTGATTATTGGTGGGAGCAACGTGCATGTGTCTGGGGATCTCTGTTTAGCTTCTTCGTTTCTTAAACGGCACAGGGACAGCAGCACCAAGGCAAGTTGGCAGCTTTGCTTTCTAGCTGCATTGTGTCTGCTGCTAGAAAGAGGGAGTGTCAGTGGGGAGCAGCATGGCAGAACAAGAAGCCAGTGGCTTGCAAGTCCTCCTCTCCACCCTCCAGGTAAGAACGGCTTGAACTAATGAGAGAGGCGCTTGGGCTTGTTATCCTCTTTAACTCACCCACCAGCAGCGACTTGTTGGGCTGCGGCTGTTAGTCCGAGCTCCCTGCTGGCTTGTCTCTAAAAGCATCAGCGTGCAGGAGCCCTGACCTGCGCCTCCCATCCTAAAAAGCCTTTATGGGACGAAGTTTCACTGTTCGGAGACGGACGCTGACAATCGCTGCTATGCATCAATCACCGAGGCCGCTCTGAGAGGGCAGTCTCGGCTCCCAGGACGCCGCTGGGTGCAGCGGGGGAGGTGTGGATCGGCGGCTTTGCGATGAATGGGACCNCTCCGCGGCACGAGTAAACACATCTGCCTGCAAGCAGCCAGCCCCTCCCTGTCACATCGCCTTCACCAGCACCCTTAAGCACGCACGGGATGTGATAATAACTCTTGAGGCTGAGATCAGTGAGGTGCTGCGGTTGGGTGCGCTCAGTACATGCTCCCGAGGAACTCGGGGAAGGGAAATGTTCTGGTTTGGGATCATACTTGTTGAACAAACTTGACCACGGGACAAAAAGAGGTGTATTTTCCTCTGCTCACGATGATCCTCTCCATTCTGTTTCCCCCCAGCATGGATGTACTCTTCCTAGTCTTGCAGGAGAAGATGTCTAAGCTGAGGCTTTGTGCTACCCCATGCAGCGGGGTGTGTCTTTTGGGAAGGACCCGTGCTTTCGTGAGACATATTTTTGCCATCAGGAATGGGTGGGAACTGCTTTCCCAAGAAAAGGAGCAGCTTTTAGTTAGGGTGACATGCTTAGTCGTCCGTACTTTTCAGGTGTCCTCAACCCCTGTATGCAGCTGTGCTGATGTGGGTCAGAGCCCTGTGGAGATGGGAGTTTGTCATCTGAGGCAGCAGCAGCGTCTGACTGCTACCTGTGTTGTCAAAACCCCACACATTCAAGAAGCAGAAAATGAGAGATAAGATGTGTGAAACAGATTTAGCCTCTTGGATCAGCCCAAGGATTCATGTCTCCCAGCCCTGCATCTCAGAAGGATTGTGTGCATCTGCAAGTGTGTAGAGAAGGTTATAAAGCCCCGTGATACACAACTAACTTCAAAATAATAGTTTTGGAGCCCATCAGCCTTGACATTTTAACACCAGTTTAGGTAACTCTCAACAACTTTTTCTTCTATCATTCTCAGACCCTGCTTTGCCCTCTGGGCACCCTGTTGCAGTGAGTTCTGCAGGTAACTTGGCACATTGAGGGAAATTGTCCTGCTGGCTTTTTTATTAGTAGCTTTTTTCAGTCTAACTCGCTTGCAGCTTATTTTATGCATAATTTTTATGAGGGCATGTTTTGGTCCTATTCAAGGTTCTGGTCTTCTTCCTATTACTATGGATAACTGAGAGCTGAGTGTACATCTCCTGATCATTGGTTGGTTCTTTTTTTTTTTTTTTTCCCTTACTCTCTCTACTATTAACAGTCTTGGTACTCTCTGCTAAAATTCAGGAACAAAACTGAACAAAGCCCAGGATTAAATTGGAAGTTGTAACTTAAGATCACTTATGCAATTCGTTGACACAAAGCTACGTGGAGAGCTGGATTAGAAACAGTTAGGAGCACTGCAGGTGAAACAGATGATGGTGTTGGTAAAGCTGGGAGGTAGCACAGCATTCAGCCCCTGTATGACAAAATCTAACCTTGGTTTCAAGAACCTTTGTTTCCAAAGCTTCTGTATTTATTTAGAGAAGAGCAAAAGTCTTTCTTGTATATAGTCAGTTAGGTGTAGAAGTTTGAGTGCCTGAGGTCAGCAGATCTGTGGTTGATGACAACCACGATACTGGTGTGTTCTGATTCACCTCCTTTCCCCTGCCTGCAGCTGACACTTTACCATCACAATACTGTAACAAGTCAGGTGATTTTAAAGTCCTCTAATTTGGCACAGTTGGAAAGGCCTGGCCTGGGAAATAATAACTTTTGTCTAGGTTTGCATTTGCTGATAACATCTCTCCACACTTTGTTATTTTCTGCAACAGCTGCCCAAAGCATGGTTGCTTTGTTTTGCTGTCCTGCTGGATTGTCAGTGCTGGTTCCTATTTTACTGGGCGTAAAGAATGTCTGCTGCACTGTTCTGCAGGATATTACTGTGTGCTTTCTGTTTCTGTTGGCACATAATATTGCTTTGTATGTAGAAAGCTTTCAGGTGAGGAATGAGGGAACATTCAGCCACCAAGCCAATGTTTATGAACATTAGAATAAAACCATCCTTTCTCCTTCAGTTACTCACCCGGGGATGAATTCCTGTCTCCCTTTCAAGCGCAGGCACAGGTTATTATTCTCAGAGCAATGTTTCCACCAGAGACAGGGTCTGTCACCTTCAACCAAGGCTGTGACCTACTCTGTCTCTTCCCGGCAGGCACTCTCACTCCTAGCCTCGCAGTCTGGCTGTGGTTAAGGCTGGTGTAACAAAAAGAGAACACCATGCACTTCGTAGCTGAACTCCTGCTCCAGCCGGGGAAAGAAATACATTTTTTTCTGAGCTCTTCAAACCCGTTTCCAGCGTGATGGAGCACGATCCTCCACAGACAGCTCAACCCCCAGAAAGTGCAGTGTGTTGCAGATGTTCTCAAAAGTGACAAGGTGGAAAACTGCCTTCAAAGTGCAGCTGCATTTTGTCACCAAAATGTCACTGCAGGGGAGATGTGACATTTCAGATCTCTAGGTAAAAAGTGCTTCATTGCTTACAAGGTGCAGCTTCAAAACATGAATTTGGGATTTAAGGAAAATCTTTGTCACACAGGTTTTGTGTCAGTATGGCAGAACCAAGGTTGCAGAAGTTTGCTGTAGTTCCTCATTCTGCTACTAACTGTTACCTTCTTTGCTGTTTTGACTCTTCCCTTCCAATGTGCTCCTGCAGTTGTCACCTTCCACCCCTCTGGCTTTGATAGCATTAGATCATTCTCTCCTACCTCTTACTGTGTGACACAGAGGTCCTCACCTTGCATCCAGCTCTGCTCTCTTTCACACATGGACAGTGCAGTACTTAGACCAAGACTGGCCTGGTTACTGCTCCTCACCCTGCTCCCTGGCCACAGCATGGCAGAAATAAGTATCCTCTGCTTGTGCAGTTTGCAACCAGGTAAAAAAGCCTGACATTGCATTTCATAGGCAGGCTCCCTAATGCAACATCCCAAAGAGGTTTGGGATTCTATTTCTTGTTTATATTAATGCCAGGAGGAGGTATCTGGGCATTAGTTAAAAACAGCTGTTTGTTGCTAAGAGGAATAATAGAAGACTGAAACCAGTGTCTTCCATTGTGTCCCATACCACTGAATCCTTTGAGACTGTTCCTACTCCTTGTTGTCCTGGCCCTGATCTCGCTCCATCTTCAAACCAGTTAGCTAAATAAGAAGTATTTTGATTCTTCCCCTGATCTCTCCTCCACTTGCCTGGGCCAGATGTGAGCCTACTTTGGTTAGCCCTGAGAACATCTCTGTTCCATGACAGAGTACATCGTGTTGCCTGAGGAATCACAGATTTCCTGTTGGCTCTCATCATGCTTTCTGCATGCTTCCTGAAGCCACTGGCCCCCTTCACATATTCTCCAAAGCTGGCAACCCCTGGAGCCGTTGGCAGATTTTTGATTTTTGGCCCAAACTATGTCCTACTATGCTGGACTCCACAGGTTCCCAAATGCTCTTTCCTAAGGTAAGAGGTGACAGTCTTAGGTATCAAGAGAGGATGTTGCTTGTGTAAAGGGATTCCTCCCTAATGGTGCCCAGCAGGGAACAGATAGAGGATCCAGTGTTTGCTAACCTGAACCTCTGCTCCGTTGGGCTGCCTCTTTCAAGCTGTTTGGCTGGCTGGCTGACAAGGCAGTTCTATTGTTATCCTAAAGAGAAGTGGGAAGATATCTCTGCTGCTCCAGTGACAGAGAATATAAACGTATTTTGCAAAACACCCTCTTGTCTCCTCTGCATCCTGGCACTTGTTCTGTCAGCACAGCTGCCCGGGCTCCTGCCTTTGAGCAAAGTAGATGCAAAAAATTCCAGGCAGTGCTCAGCAAGCAGAATGCCCTCTGCTTTGGGTTGGGGATCGAGGAGCTCAGGGCCTAAATCTGTGGTTTGGGGAGGAAGCTTGGCAGGCAGGGCTTAGTGGAATTGCTTTAGAGGGAGCAAGAATCAATTCAAAACCAGATGGCCATTTTTATGCGGTTCATTAACTGAGTTTTTACTGAGCTTGTTGTACCCAAAGTGAGCAGTGGTGGACTTATTGTCCTCCTATTCCTTACAACAAATATTTCCAGCTTTGGAACAGCAAAGTAATGCAGTTAGGGCACTCAGCGGTGGGGCTTGAGGTAAAACCCTTCATGGCAGCGCTGAGTGCTCCAGCAGCTCTTTCGTCTCTGCTGCCAAGGCCACTTAGGCTGCGTGAGCCTGTTTGCTGCTTTAACTGTGGAGGGAAAGGATTAATTCTCTGCAAACAGTTCCCCCTGCAGCTTTCCAGGTCATTGTCTAGTCTTCCCGTTTCGATTGGCATCTCTTGCCTGTCCGAGCAGAAGCCGAAGGTAACCTGGAGCTCTTCCGTACAATCCTTGGCTCGCCACCACGGGGCACTGCGAAACAAGGAAGGAGAAAGGAAGCTGACATCCATGCGTTAACCCCAAATCCCCGCCACCGAACAAATAATGAGGTTTGGTGCCCTTGTGAACCAGCACAGAGCACTAAAAGCCCTCGGAGGAAGCTGAGGCACATCTTGGATGCTGCTGAAACCCTTCCACCGACTAAGCTGGGACCTGAATTTCACTCCCTGTTCCTGGGCTGGCTGCAGCTGTTTCTCTGAGTGCACTGCCAACTCCACTGATAATGCCTCCAGTTGGGCTGTCCAGAATTTCCTGTGACTGCATTAATGACAATTCAGGACCCCAGGGTGCAAAATGTACCCAGAGACTGATTGGAGCAGCAGCAACTACAGCTGGGCTGAGCAAAAAAGTGCATGGCGCTGGGACTCAGGAAAGCTTTCTCTGTTGAGCAAGCCAAGTGGGCTTCGGTCTGTCTGCTGCTCTCCCTTGTTCTTGCCTAGGGTGGCTTCTGCTTGGAGACAAACGAGACTGTGTCAGGAATGTTCCTGGAGATCCTTTTATCCTTTCCTACAGATGTGACAGCATGGGCATGTTGCTAAATCAGTCCAATGCACGTCTGGAGAAATGGATTATAGCACACTGCATTTGAGATAATCATGTGTAAAATGGTTAATAATCCCACCATGCCTCCCATCAGTGTTTGAGAAATCAGACAATAAACACTTGGGGAAAAAAAAAAAACCAAACAACAAAACAAAACTGAAGTTCTGGTGACACCACAGTAAAAAAAAACCAAAAACACAACAACAAACCACATATACACACAAAAAAAACCCCTGAAGAGCAAATGAATAATTTGTGTTCAACACAGATCTTGGATTCTGCACCATTAATAATGCACGTGGTAAATGATGAAGACAAAAACCTATAGGGTGTGATTCAATTTTTTTTCCCAGACACTGCTCATCCTGAAGCAGAGGTTTTGTGAAATAAAACAAGATGTCATGAAATTTCCAAATGTGGTTACTGCAGGGGGGGCAAGTGGAACATCAGGAATAGGAAGTTCCATGTAAACATGAGGAAGAATTTTTTTCCCTGTGAGGGTGACAGAACACTGGGAACAGGATGCCCAGGGGGGTTGTGGAGTCTCCCTCTCTGGAGATGTTCTAAACTTGCCTGGATGTGTGTGTGATCTGGTCTAGGAGATCCTGCTCTGGCAGGAGGGTTTGACTGGATGAGCTTTGGAGGTCCCTTCCAGCCCCTGACATTCTGTGATTCTGACTGCTTTAAAACTGGTGCCTCTTAGCTGGTGAGGTCCTGACTTTGTTCTCACGGCCAGGCTGTGTCATTTAGATGAGTCAGATGCAATCTAATGGTACATCATCCCATGACAAACATCTTTATATTGTGTATTATTGGATTAGTGCTGCATTATAGACATAGACACATGTTAAGCAATGCTATGTAAGGAGGTACATGGACTTAAAATATCTATCTTTCACATAGAGTATCAAATGCATTCAAATCATCTCCCTATATCTTTATAATTCCAGAATAATTCTTAGTGATTGTCTAGCTTCTTCTGGTGCTTTGTATGTCTACGGATATATTTATACAGGACATCAATTGTTTGTATGCCAATGGAAAAATTCCTCCTCCTCCTTTTCTCAGGCTTCAGTAATTTCCCTCTGTGAAATATATGAAGAGATGTTTTCACACAGGCAGGTGTTTGCTTGACTAGATCCTGCTTGTGTTTCTTTGTGTAACATAATCTTATTTTCAGTGTATTATGCTGCATTTTCTTGTGGCACCTCAGATCTTTTCAACACATTTTTGTGCTTGATGCGTGGGTCCAGACCTCTTGGCTTTATCTGTAATGGGGGGTGGGAATGCCTTTGGTAGACAATATATTCATGCATATCTTTGAATTAAAGTTTATTAATTACATTTAGCAGAGAGCAAAATTAAGAAGTTGCTTGTATTAAGAAACGTGCTTGCTGATAATGGTTAACTTTAGAAGTGTCTATTGATGCCAACAGAGCTTTTACTGATGGGTGTTAGCAGGAAAACAATAATTTCATAAATGTTCTAGGAATTTAAGACAGGGGAAGGGATTTTGTGTCACTTGACCTGGAATAGCAGGGTTCAAAATTGCCTTTAGGGTCGTTGCTATCGTAGGGATGCTGCCTTTGTGTGTGGTCGTTGCTTTGCGCCAGCACAGGTAGCACAATGAGCATCATCACTCCTCTTGTGATGAAATCTGGAGAGGATTTATGCCTTTGCAAGTGCAGGTATAAAAGCTGCTCCTTCCATAGGGCTGCAAGAGGTGTCAGTGGGAAGAGCAGAAGTAAGGCAGCGTTGGTTGGTAGCTGTTGACAGAAGGAGCCATGCTTCTGGGAGAAGTTCTCTGTGCGTTGGGGTTGGTGTATGCACACCTGAGAACTTCAGGCTTTCACAGCTCTTTGGAAGTCCTAAATCCATAGCCATACCATGTGCCCACATATGTCATTGGGCTCTGTCAGACTCCAGCCTCGTGACTGTGTTCTTCTCACCAGACCAGGATAGAAAATAATTCCCTCTTGCCTGTTCTTTTAATAAGCACTTGTCTCACAGACAGTCTATTTGCACCTGTTTGCCTACAAACCCCGATGGGCCATAGGGTGGAAGAGCTGATCCATCGGCCTGGGCCATGCTGCATACCAACCTTGCTGCTCATCTCCACAAGAATGGATGAGGAGTTGTGATTCTTGGGCAGAGCAGGCTGAGTTTGGTCCCCCTGGGCATTGTGAAACCAGAATGTGGCTGGAAATCTGTGAGAGGTGCTCCCGGAAAGGAAGCTAAAACCGTCTGCAAAGGAATCAGGAATAGTACAAAGTAAGCTTCTGAGACAGCCTCACTTTTCCCCACTGACAGCCTGCTGCAGGAGGTGAGGAGGGTTAGGGGGGGAAGCCATAAGGTTTGCTCTTGTCCAACTGAATTGTCCAGTTCAGCTGACATACTGGTGGGTCACCAGTGCTTGCAGTCCTGGAAGTGTGTGTAAAAGGAGTGTGCTTTTAGCAGTGTGCTTCTAAACCAGCAGCTGTGTGCTGCAGGGTTAGAAAGAGGCAGTTTAATTTTCAGACAAGTTCAGTTAAAAATTGCTTTCAACAGGATTGGGACTCCAAACCACTCTCAAATATTTGCAGATGGTTTCTGTTAGAGTAATAATAATTTTTTAAAAATATTTTTTCCCCCCCTTGTTTCACTTCTGAGCAGTTGACACAAATACAACCTAGATGCATTTTTTTTTTTTTTTTGGGGTGACAGTTCAAATCTCCCAGAACTGGGTAATCTTCTGCCTTTTTGTACAGGGAAACCACTTTATCATAGTACAGTTTTGAGATGGAAACTCTGATGTGATGGGGGAGGCCCCTTGAAATAAGAGAAACCTGCTCGTTCTCTACCACAGGTCAGTAGAGACACATTTGTGCCCAGGACATAGTGACTCATAGTGACTCCTTTGGATCTCTTGACACTGGACAGCCTTTGTTTTACTGTTTCACCCTGATAAAGAAACCAGAAATCAAGAAATTGTCATTGATTTCATAAGATGTCTTCCAAAGAGAGCAAAGAGAACACAGCAGAGGTTGTGCCCACAGGCACTACTGAGCTATAAAAAAAAAAAAAAAAAGAGAGAATTAATGTTTTAGATCAGCCATCGATGGATAGAATAACATCTACTTGACAAGAAATTCCATGGCCAAAGCTCAGTTTCCTTTAGGGGGTTTAGAGAGCAAGGTTGGGTTGGGTTGTTTTTTTTTTTCCCCCCTCCTCCTCTTCATCTGTTCTCCTGGAAGAACACAGACCTATTTTCAAAAGATGCTGTAGGCTGAGGTGGAATTAATGAGAACAGCAAAACTTTCATGGTGATTCTTATTAGAAACAGAGTAATTTTCTGACCCAGAAGTCCTGTGGGAGAAATAACTACTCTATCAAAGAGCTCTTGGCTTTCCCTCCCCACCCCTTTCAACAAGGAATGCTTTGAAACCGAAGCAGACGATCTCTGACACATGGAAGCAGCACGGCACTGTGTTTTACTGCAATCAACTTCTGTGAAGCCTTTTGTGCCCATTAATTTTTGGTGTAATTTACAAGTGGAGGCTTCCCACTGGGGCCCAGTGGGAATTTGATCCTTGTAGTAAACAGAGCCAGACTCTTCTCCCCTGGGCTCATCTGCTCTGCTGCTCTCTGCTACCTATTCCCTGCCTTTCAAAAGAGTGTCGTGGTGCATTGATGACTAGAGCATTAGAACCGTAGAGTTAAAGTCATAGAATCAAGTCAGGGTTGGAAGGGACCACAAGGGTCGTCTAGTTCCAAACCCCCTGCCATGGACAGGGACACCTCACACTGGATCAGGCTGGCCACAGCCTCATCAGCCTGGCCTTAAAAACCTCCAGGGATGAGGCTTCCACCACCTCCCTGGGCAACCCCTGCCAGACTCTCACCACCCTCATGCTCAACAACTTGTTCCTAACATCCAGTCTGAATCTCCCCATTTCTAGCTTGGTTCCATTCCCCTCAGTTCTATCACTCCTTGACATCCTAAAAAGTCCCTCCCCAGTTTTCCTGTAGCTCCCTTCAGATACTGAAAGGCCCCAATAAGGTCACCTGGGAACCTTCTCCTTTCCAGATTGAACAGCTTGGGCTTTATTTCAGGGCTGTTACAAATTCGATCAAAATGGTTTAATGTTTGTGCCTCCAGATTTCTCTGTGTGGTCAGGCAATGGAGATAAAATTCAGCTGTCAGGTTAGGGCAAAGGGAGTCTCAGTTCACATTGCCTCCCAAAACAAGGGGTGGAAAAACCTTCCTCTGTCAGCAGCCAACACTCATGCAGCCTGGGTGTTATCAGTGCAATGCCTGTTGTCCTCTGCCATCCTCTGGGTGGTGGTTTGGGGTTTTTTGTGGGATACCTGCTGAAAGGCCAAAGCAGCTGATACATGAAGAAGATAAAGTTGGCTCTCCAACATCATCTCCAAGAGAGAAGTGGACATGCTAGAGTGGGTCCAGAGGAGGGCAGTGAAGCTGGGGAAGGGCCTAGAGAATAAACCTTATGAGAGTGACTGAGGGATGGTTAGTTTGAGGAAGAGGAGGCTGAGAGCAGACCTCATTGCTGTTTACAGCTACCTGAAGGGACATTGTGGAGAGGCTGCTGCTGGGCTCTGCTCACAGGGAATTTGAGAGAGAACAAGGTGGAATGGCCTCAAGGTGAGGTTGGGGAAGTTTAGATTGGTTATAGGAACATTTAGGACAACTCAGGACATTTCAGGGAACGAGTGGTTAGGGACTGGAATGAGCTGCCCAGAGAAGGGTGGAGTCCCCCAGCCTGGCTGTGTTTAAGGGTGGTTTGGATGTGGTGCTTGGGGCTATGGTTTAAGGTGAATCTTGTAGAGTAGGGTTCTAAGCTGGACTTGGTGATCCTGAGGGGCTTTGCCAACCTGGATGTTTCTGTGATTCTGTGTTTTTATCCAGAGCTAACCTGGCTGGCAGTGGTGTGACAGGGAGAATAAGAGATCCTTCCATAAGCAGTTTGCTTGGCGTGGTGACTGCCCACCTGTCTGCACTGCAAAGGAAGGGAGGAGGGAGAATGGTGCACCTGACCTTTCCCTACCATTAAAATTGTGATCTGATGAAGTCAGAGGAACAAACTGAACTGCCTCTTTCAACCTTCAGTTTTTCCAGGAATAAATCAGAGCCATCCACGTGGAGAGAGTCTCTGGGGAGGCTGGAGAAAAGCAGCACTACTGCCTCGATTTATCTGGCCTCCTCTTTGGGAAAATCTCCTGTGTTTGAGTGGTATTTTGGCCCATGCTAAAGTTCTTCAAGTTGGGGAGAGAGGTGGGGGTGACAGATGAGAAAGAAAATACATTCCTGACTCTGGCTTTCTTTGACAGTCTCTCTTTCCATAGGGCTAAGGGCATTTGATCTCCCCATAACGCACTGGGCTTTCAGAGGACAGCTGGAAGCAGAGGTGCATTGAAGTGAGAAAAAACCAAAACATGTTTATTAGTAGTTTGTTTCAAAAGTGTTCACAGCAGCAGCTGTGTCTCACTGTTTGCAAACTCAGGAGGGTTTTGTCTAAAAGGTAATGATCTGAGTGGCTGACTTGTCAAACTGCTGGAAATCTTCCTAGCTGAGTCCTCCTGCTACATCCTAGCAAAGCCTTGTGATGCTACTAGGTCTCTTGGAGAAGATGCTTAAACAAAAAGGGACATAAGGGGTTTTGCAGTTTCTGCATGCTGGCAGTGGATACAAGCATCACAGGTAGCCTGACTAAGGTTGACTCTCCTGTGGTATTCAGTGAAAACTTCACCTTTCTTTCAGAGATCAGTTCACTATGACACCAAGACTGCATTTGCTCAGTTCTCAGTGAGATATGGATGGGTCTGGAGAGAGAACAGAAGTCCCTTCCCATTGCTGGAACACATGGCTCCTGCCAAAGATCCTCTTTTTCTCACAAGACACATGTCAGCACTAGCTGAACCTGTTCCCTGTGTCGGTGTCTTGGGAAGGACAGCTCTTGAAGTTTGCTTTGATGGACTCCTCAGGAGGTCTCAGTGGAGTGAAGCTAAGCAATATGTAGAGGGTGGTGCATGAGGGAATGCTGTGCTCCTTGCCTCTTGGGTCAGGATGTCCTGGGTAAATGCTGTCTCTCACACACTTGTGGGCACAGCAAGTGTCCAAGTTGGCTTGTAATGTCAGGACAAGGGGTAATGGATTTAAACTGGCAGAGGGGAGATTGAAACTGGATGTTAGGAAGAAACTCTTTGCAGTGAGGGTGGTGAGATGCTGGCACAGGTTGCCCAGGGAGGTTGTGGAACACAGAAGCACAGAACTGATCAAAGATCACATTCTGAGCTTCTGTACTGCACAACCTCCCTGGAGGTGTTCAGGACCAGGTTGGATGAGGCCTCGAGTGACATGTTCTAGTGGGAGGTGTCCCTGCTTGTGGCAAGGGGTTGGAACTAGATGATCTTTGGGGTCCTTTCCAACCTAAACCATTCTTCGCTCTGCTGCCGAAGCACCACAGTCCAGCTCAGAGAAGGGTATCAGCAGGAGTAAGAAATCTCCCATTCATCTCTCACTTTGCAGTGTCCCTGATCTACATTAGCCTGGATCTCAGCTCAGGAGCCTCTGAGAGGACAGCAAGCTCATATTTTTAAATTTAGCTCCTGTCACATTTTCCTGGAGCAAAAAAGCTGCAGTGGGCTCATTTACTGAGTTAATAAAATGCCTTTTAGCTCGACTGACCAGCACTTAGCTTGCAAGCGCTCCTGAGCTTCGGAATTGAAATAACAAGGGCTGAATAAAGCCCCAAACATCTTTCTCTTTAATATGATAGCATTGGCTTGCTGGGTGTCTTGCACAGGGCGTAGACTAAAGGTAATAAAAAACTTCGTTACCTTCAGGATGGAAAATGGCATAGCCCTGTCATACCTTTTAAAAACTTGGCAGCCTTCTCTGAGCACTGAGGGCTTTGCTTTTAAGAGATTGCTGTTTAAATCTAGACAGATGGGTCTCAGCAATGCAGTTAAACAGATATTCTGCTTTACATTAGGAGTAATAACACTTTGAATCATTAATAATCTCAAAACAGAGCTTGCTGTTCGTTGTGGCTGCCGAGTTTTGTTTGCTGCTTGATTTTTCACTTAGAACCGGTGGTAAGAATAGGTTCATCATTTTCACTTTCAGGTTCTATCTCTCAAGAAAATAAGCTGTGACTAACAATAGTTATTAGTGGTTTTTTCCTTCGCTACCCATACCTCAATCATCATTATTAAGTGTTGACTGATTAAGGGCATTTTCACTGCTCTTCTGGAAAGCGTTTTTGGAGGTGGGGTAGGTTGACACCTAAGGACACTTTTCTTGGCAAGAGAGAGGACTGGTGTTTTTCTAAACCAAAATGTACCTCACACTGATCTTTTTCCTCTGCCTGTCCAAGTCAGTGTCACACTGATGTGTAGCAGATGGGACTGTTAGCACTGGAATACAGAGAGAAGCCCAGATACAGCACTATCCTAGGCAAGTGCCAGGGCACTTCCCCCAAAACCTGGGGACTTCCATCGTCCATAGCACTAAGGCAGTAACCCTCCTAAGGAAGATCCCTGTTGTCTCCCACAGAAGCAGGCATCTCTTCATGCTCATGCTGCTTAACTGCTTTACAAACCTCAGGTGCTGCACACAAAACAGGCAAGATAGCATTTTCTCTCTGAAAATGTGTACTGTTGCTTTACAGCTCTGAGCTGGGCACAGCTGTGGGTCACAGACTCACAGAATTAACCAGGTTAGAAAAGACCTCTGAGATCATCGAGTCCAGCCTATCACCTAACACTTCTAATTAACTAACCCATGGCACTAAGTGCCTCATCCAGCCTTGTCTTAAACACCTCCAGGGATGGGGACTCTGCCACCTCTCCGGGCAGCCTATGCCAATCATTCTTGCTGTGAAAAACTTCTTCCTAACATCCAGCCTGAACCTGCACTGGCTCAGCTTGAGGCTGTGTCCTCTTGTTCTGTCTCTGGGTGCTTGGGAAAAAAGAGCAACCCCACCTGGCTACAACCTCCTTTCAGGTAGTTGTAGAGAGCAATGAGATCTACCCTGAACCTCGTCTTCTCCAGGCCGAACACCCCCAGCTCCCTCAGTCTCTCCTTTTAGGACTGTGCTCATACCTAGCCCAAGCAGGAACATCACAGGAAATAGCCTTGAGCTGTGCTGGGGAGGTTTAGATTGGATATCAGGAAAAATTTAAGTGAAGGAATGGTCAGGCATTGGAACAGGCTGCCTAGGGAAGAGATGGAGTCACCATCACTGAAGGTGAGGTAGTACTTTGGGGCATGGTCTCTTGGTCATGGATGCAACAGGTAGAAGGTTGGACTTGATCTTAGAGGACTTTTCCAACTTTAATAATTTTATGATTCTATGACAGTAGCACATTCATACAGCTATTTCCACATGCATGTGCTCACACTTGCTATAGTTTTCAAAACCTCTGATTTTATTAAAAAAAACCAAGTAGATATGGAAACCTTCCAAGGATCTTCCATACTTGTACTTGGAAAAATGTCATTGCTTGGGAAAAAAAACCAAAAACCAACAAACACCACAACTTTGTGAATTCCTAAATGAACTTCTTTGAAAGACAGAGTGTTCTCTGGATTGACACCCATAAAATCTCACAGACCAAGAGTGAAGCATAGAATCATAGAATCATAGAATGGTAAGGTTGGAAGGGACCTCAAGGATCATCTAGTTCCAACCCCCTGCCATAGGCAGGGACACCTCCCACTAGTACAGGTTACTCAAGGCCTCATCCAATCTGGCCTTGAACACATCCAGGGAGGGAGCATCCACAACCTCCCTGGGCAACCTGTTCCAGTGCCTCACCACCCTCACTGTAAAGAACTTCCTCCTAACATCCAGTCTAAATCTCCCCTCTGCCAGTTTAAGCCCATTGCCCCTTGTCCTGTCATTGCAGGACCTTGTAAATAATCCTTCCCCAGCCTTCCTGTAGGCCCCCTTCAGATACTGGAAGGCTACTATCAGGTCCCCTCGAAGCCTTCTCTTCTCCAGGCTGAAGAGCCCCAACTCCCTCAGCCTGTCCTCATAGGAGAGCTGCTGCATGTTTCATGCTGCTCCTCCATCATCAGTGGAAAAGAGAACTACAGCAGATGGAAAACCCAGATCCTTCTCTATTAAGTTTGGGTGGCAGCTGTGTTAAGTAGTTGTAACTGAGTGGCATTTGAATGAAACATTAATATTTTTAAATAGTTCAGTAACACCTAAAGTAATATAAAACATAGGAATAAAGCCAAGAAACTGCAATAATCAGTGGGTGCTAACGTGCCTGTAGAGATCATTGTGCAAGAATGGTTAATGCCTTACAGAAATTTATGGAGGAATTGTGAAAGCCATATGCTAGCATAAATTTTGGCATTAAAATAAAAATAGATTAAATAGAGAAGGGGAGGGGAGAAAGTGAACAATGTAACATTAAATCCAAGCAGAATCTCTCAGTGTCATGGGTAACTTATTGTGGAACAAGAGCTGAAACCTGAGAGAATCTATCTGCAGGAGAAATTACAGCAAGAACATTAGAAATGTTCAAAGGAAAGTCTAAAAGCCTTTTGCAGAACATCATGTGTTTGGATTTATCTCAAAGTTTCCTCATTCTCTTAACACTTCCAATTTGACAGAAGCATTTTAAGGTTATATAATAATGTGCTTTACCACTGGTTCTGCATAATAAAGCAATTGCTCTATTAGAGATGCATTAGTGAGAGGAGCAAGTGACACAAAGGAACTCTGTATCATGAGGAACTTGTGCACAAGGGGAATCTTTTCTTGGAGAACAGAGAACTTTGGCAGGGAAAAAGAAAAAGAAAACAGAAAATGAATGAAAAGGGAGAAAAGAAAGGAGAGAACAAGAAAGGGAAGAGAAAATACATGAGAGAAAAGAAAAGAAAGAAAGGAGATAATAAATGAAAAGGGAAAAGAAGAGAGAAAAATAAAGGAGGAAGTACATGAAAAGGGAAAACAGGAGAGAGAAAAAGAAAGGAGAAAGTAAAAAAGGGAAAACAGGGAAAAAAAAAAGGAAAAGCAAAGAGATTTACTCTGCCAGCACTGCCCAAGATGTAGTTTATCAGGGCATGGTCCCTGCAGACATGCAGATGTGAATACATTTCACAGTGTGACACTACTGGTGTGCCACAGAGGTGTTGAACAAGCTGGCTCTGAAGCCAGATGGAATACCTTGCAGGTTTTGTGATGTAGCAGGTCAGAAAGGGATCAGGTCATGGTCAGTGTGCTTCTTCATTCCCATATGGATGAATTAAATGTAACACCTCACTCATCCTTGGGCACAGGGATGAGATGCTTCAGAAACAGGGGTAGGATCCACTAGCCCTGGAGGTGAGTAGCTCTTGTTAAGACTCCTCACAGAGCCTAAGTCTTTCCTGCTGCATGAGCTCCTGGGTGGTTGTGAGCAGAAGGCTGATCTCAGGGAGGGAACTCTTTGAACACTCCGCTCCCCAAAGCACTGGAAGTGTGTGACTGAGAGCCAGACTGCCGTGCAGGCAGCGCTTCTGCTTCAGGTTCTTGGAAGGACTGTCTGGGCTCTGCCACCAATCTTCTTAGGTATTGACTAAGTGAATTTCCCACCACAGGGTGAGATTTCCCACCAGGAAAAGTAAAGGACAAAGAATCTGATCTTCGTGATGAGGGATGCAATGGGGCAGGTGTTAATTAGTATTTGTGAAGAAATCTGTGAGCCTGTGATGAAAGGTGTTATGTTAGTGCAATTTACTGCATTAAATATAGTAAGATTCCTTGGCACAGATGATTTCCACCATGTTATTCACCAAGTTATTTTGGCTAGGGATCAGCTCAGGCCAAGCTGTTACATCTCAACACCTTCAGCGTTTCGAAGACATTCAGAGATAAGTTTGGAATTTGCCCATCTCTGAAGCAGTTTAGTCCCAAAGAGTCTAGCACAAATCCTTTGAGAAGAAACCCTGAAGTTCAGAACACAGTACCAGAGGCCTGTGTGCACCAAAGCGTTGTCAGAAGTTGGTTTTAAGGCATTGCTTCTGCTCAGTCACCTGGGTGAGCTGGCATCCACTGTGATGGGTATGTAGTCATCACACCCAGCAGCAATCTGGGGTGTTATTGAAAAGGACATTGCAGGTTATCACACCCAGTGCAAACAAGGGGGAGAAAAATCATACCCTCAGGTGACTACAGGCCTTGAGAAAAGCCACTCATCTGAGTGCAGAGGTCCAGAGAGAGGGACATTTGCATGGCTGTTTGCTATATTCACAGAATCAATCACAGAAACATGCAGGCTGGCAAAGCCCCTCAGGATCACCAAGTCCAACTTAGAACCCTACTCTATAAGATTCACCTTAAACCATAGCCCCAGGCACCACATCCAGGCTGGGGGACTCCACCGCCTCCCTGGGCAGCTCATTCCAGTGCCTGACCACTCTCTCCTTGAAAAACTTTTCCCTAATGTCCAATCTAAACCTCCCCAACCTCAGCTTGAGGCCATTCCCCCTTGTTCTGTCTCCAGTTCCCTGTGAGCAGAGTCCAGCAGCAGCCTCTCCACAATGTCCCTTCAGGTAGCTGTAGCCAGCAATGAGGTCTGCTCTCAGTCTCCTCTTCCTCAAACCATCCTCAGCTCCCTTAGTCACGGCTCATAAGATTTATTGTCTAGGCCCTTCCCCAGCTTTGTTGCCCTCCTCTGGACCTGCTACAGAACCCACAACTGCTACTTTGGGCTGATGCATTAGAGTGTGCCTTGGGTCTAGGCAGCAGGAGGAGTGAAAATTGCTGGTGCTTGGGTAAAAGGGGTGTGAGCCATTAGAGGGCTGTGCAGGGGCCAGCAAGAAGGACTCACCTCTAACGTTTGGGAACAGGGTCAAGAACTTGTTGGACCATCTGTCTTGTTCTGGGAGGTCCCTTGGCTGCCCTGAGTACAGTTTGATGGCTACGTGATCCCATGCAGCTGCGAACGCCTCTCTTGCAGGATTAAAGAGGTCATGCAGGACACTGCCCAAGCAGCAAGGTCCTTCTCTGAGTCTTAAAATAGCCTCTCTCCCTCCTATGTCTCCTGAGAGTTTCCTGACTTGCTCAGGCCTATCTGACTTCTCAGCAGGGGAAACCCAGATCAAACCAAAAAATGGCACTTCTTGTTGACCACAGAGGCCACTGACAGCTGTAGTGCTGCTGAGGGTGTTTGGATGGGTGCTTTGGGAGCAGGGGCGGTAGGACCACAACTTCTTGGGATCCTTCTAATGCTGGATGGTGCTAGCACTGTAACAAGGTTCTTCAGTAATACAAAAATCTGGGCTGTAAGTGTGGCCAGCAGGACAAGGGAGGGGATTCTGCCCCTTTACTCTGCTCTCCTCAGACCCCACCTGGAGTCCTGTGTGCAGTTCGGGAACCCTCAGCACAGGAAGGACGTGGAAGTGTTTGAGCCAGTCCAGAGGAGTCCACCAAGATACTCAGAGGGCTGCAGTTTGAGGACAGGCTGAGAGAGTTGGGGCTCTGCAGCCTGGAGAAGGCTTGGAGGAGACCTTAGAGTAGCCTTCCAGGATCTGAAGGGGGCTGCAGGAAGGCTGGGGAGGGACTATTGACAAGGTTTTGTAATGCCAGGACAAGGGGCAATGGGTTTGAAGTGTCAGAGGGGAGATTGAAAGTGGATGTTAGGAGGAAGTTGTTTGCAGTGAGGGTGGTGAGACACTGGCACAGGTTGCCCAGGGAGGTTGTGGCTGCTCCCTCCCTGGAGGTGTTGAAGGCCAGGTTGGAGGAGGCCTTGAGCGACCTGTGCTAGTGGGAGGTGTCTGTGCCTATAGCAGGAGGTTGGAACCAGATGTTCCTTGAGGTCCCTTCCAACCTTACCATTCTATGAATACTCCCTGTCCAGGGGCTGCCTACTGATATTTCAGAGATCCCTGAACCCCTTTTTCCCTCCTCAGAAATAACAATTTATTTTTCCCCTAAATTGCCACGTTTCCAATTCTGTGGATAATAACCTTCCAAGGAGAAGAAATCACGGTTAGCTGCCTGAATATTGAGGCTGAGGATGGGAGCACACAGACAAGAAGCTCTCCAGGGTATTTTGCTCTCTTATTTAAGTGTGAATTTTTAGCTCCACTTAAATTAGAAAAAGCAATTTACTCTGACAAGGCACAGAACATAAGGCACCAAACCTGGCTTCACAGTTATTGTAAAGCTGGATAATCAGCTGTGGGAAGAAGATACCCAGCTGGCAAATCCATGATGCCAGTGGCGAACGGCTGTGCCCAGCAGTTGGGTCTGGTATGCACCTCTGCCTCACTAGCAGCAGAATGGCAGGAGGGGAGGCTCTGATGTAAGCATTAAAACAGTTATTAGCAGCCCAATAGTTTCTAGAGGTCCCAGGAGAGGGTGAGAACTACTGCTGCTCAGCCCCTAACCTAGGCTTGAATTTAGCTGATGTTAATTTGCAGCAGGCTTTCTCCTCACCAGGCTTTGAATGCAGAGTGTGAAATCTTACTTGCAGATGCAAGTCTCATTACACAGACACTTAGCTTCTCACTGCTGCTATTTGTGTAAGCAAATTTATTAAGGGCAAGGGAAGAAAGAAGGATATATTCTGAACCAGTCAAACCCTGCTTCCCTATTTAGAAACAGCCTATTTAGAAACAACCCACTTCCTGCAACTGGACATCCTAATCCTTGGCCTATCTGGAAAAAAAAAATAGCCAAGTCTGGAAGTTTGTTAGCCAAGTGCAGCAAAATCTTTTTGTTTGGACCAGGCTGGGCTCTGTGCTGTGTGTATTTGGGTTGGTTTTTTGGTCAGTTAGGAGAAAATAATTTTCTAGGAGCATGGGTAGAAATCCTGTTCTGCATTGTCTTGCAGGAGTGGCTCCTTTAATTTTACCTGGATTATTTTGAATGGCTCCTTTAGTTTTACCTGGATTATTTTGAATGGCTCCTTTAGTTTTGCCTGGATTATTTTGAATGGCTCCTTTAGTTTTACCTGGATTATTTTGAATGGCTCCTTTAGTTTTACCTGGATTATTTTGAATGGCTCCTTTA
>VWZE01026291.1:163139-204592 GCA_013396675.1 Eubucco bourcierii
TTTATCTATGAGGAGCTTCAGCCAAGCTAACCAAAGCTCCAGAGTTTCAAGGATTAATTTCCAGAAAAAAAAGCTCAGAGAGGAACTATCAGCTGGGAGCTGATTAAATGCATCTGAACTCAGCCCTGTGATTCTCTTGGCTGGGTGAGAAAGGCAGCAGGCTTTGCTGGAGTAAGGCTAAGATGGGGGTGATCTGGCCAACAGCTACAGCCGTGCTTGATATTTTAAGCGATGGGTTTTGCTGCTTTAGCCTTTGTCCAGCTGCAAGCCCTGAAAAGCAGCTCCAGGCTCTTGTTAATAGGTAACAATTTGGCTCTAACTTTAAATCCTTTCAGTGGAATCTTGCAGGAGGGTGGGTGGTGGTTTTTACCATCTTAACTGGAGCCTCTGGGAACTTTGTGCTGCTCTCATTGCACCCATTTACCACAAATGCATCTTCATTAGCCTGTGAGCGTGCGGATGTTAATATCTAACATCCCTAAGTGCTGTCAGGAAGGGAAAATATTTAGCAAGAGGAATTTTACATCTCTCCTTGCTTAGGCTTTATTCTTGAACCATCAAACACATCTTTCAATAAAAATAACTGATGTGTTTATTTTAACCAGAGCTGGGTAAGTAATTTGCATTAAAGAAATTACTCTATTCATCTTTTTTAGCTCAGGCACAGGTTGTGATTTTCTTATTTCTACTTACTGTTGGAAAAAAAAAAGGTTTACTGGTTTTTATTATTTTTAAGTTTTTTTATGAATGGATCCTTTGGTAATTCATGTACAAACAGTTTGGTATGAGTGTTAATTTAAACACTAGTTGCTAGTACATCACAATGTCCAAATGTCTTTGATGACTTTGAAAGTCTCGAGCTAATTAGTCAAGACCTGAGTAGTTTTCAACAGGCAAGTTGCAAGACAACAGCAACTTTAGGGTTGGGGTTTTTTTTTGTTGGTTTGGGTTTTTATTTCCCCCCTGCATTGTCTTATTGTTATAAATAGGAGCTGTGTTCTTCTGCAGTATTCTGTATTATTCAGTGGTGCCACAAAAGTTACTGGGGAATATGTTAGGATTTGTAATGTCATCCACTGGTGCAGCAAACACAGAAGTCATCCAGCTTCCTCACTGGTGTGCTGGAGGAAGGGGAGCAAAGGGGCAGCAGTGCAGTCAGGGTTTTGGAGTTAACACATTCACAGTAAACACTCAGGTGAAATATTTGGCAATATCACCCAGCTCTAATTTACACATTCTAAAGGTTGATCTTTCATGTCCCCTCGAGTCCTTTGTTCGCCTGAGTCCCTGGATAAAGCACATGGAAAGTCAGAGGATATCTTATGTCATCACTATTTGTGTTAATGGCTTAGGAAACCCACAATCCAATCAGTTAAAATAAACAAGCCTGTGTAATAGGAGCATAAATCAATGAAGACTTCATTACTGAAACCTTAATGTGTAATCCATCCACCTACAGAGGAAAGGGATACTGAGAGGCAGCAAGACAAAACCAGAGGACAGCCTGATTTAGGCAACCCTGATATTTAAAAAGGTGCTGAGAACAGTAACTCTTCCTGGAGTCACTAAATTGGGTGGATACTTGTCACTCTTGACAGCCTGCCCCTGACTAGAAAGTCTCTTTGCTGAAAAATGCCAAGAATCTCTCAGGAAGGGAGCTTTGATTGTGCTTTGCTTGCTCTGGGAGGCTTGAGACAGCTCAGCACTGTGCAGTACTGAATGAAAGGATGAATTATCAAGATCAGCATATCACAGGATCCCAGGATGCTAGGGGTTGGAAGGGACCCAAAGAGATCATCCAGTCCAACCCCTCTGCCAGAGCAGGACCAGACAATCCAGCTCAGGGCACACAGGAACACATCCAGACAGGCCTTGAAAGGCTCCAGAGGAGGAGACTCCACAACCTCTCTGGGCAGCCTGTACCGGTACTTTGGGACCCTTACACTCAGTAAGTTTCCTCTTGTGCTGGAAGATGTTGAGCTGGAACCTCCTGTGCTGCAGCTTCCATCCATTGCTTCTTGTCCTATCCCAGGGAGCAGTGAGCAGAGCCTGATCCCCAGCCCTCAGGTATTTATGAACATTTATTAGATCCCCTCTCAGTCTTCTCTATTCCAGACTAAGCAGCCCCAGGTCCCTCAACCTTTCCTCATCAGGCAGTGTTCCAGTCCCCTCATCATCCTCATAGACCTCCTTTGAACTCTCTCCTGCAGATCCCTGTCCCTCTTCAACTGGGGAGCCCAAAACTGAAGGCAGTACTCAAGATGAGGTCTCACCAGGGCAGAGTAGAGGCTAGAACCTAACCTAGGAGTATGCAGAACTGCTCTGACTCTGCTGCAGACTTTCAGCTCTGTGTGGTCCCTTGAGCCAGTGAGATGAATTTGGCCCCTTCTGTAAGGTGAGGGTGGCAGTGCCTGGTGAACTGAGCATTGCTGGATTTCATTAAAGCCACATATTCTGTTTGTCTTGGCTCTGAAAGAAGCAGTAATCCTACCACACTGAGCCTTGCCATTTCAACACGGCTCATAAAAGGGCTGAACTTTAATGTTCAGTGCAGAGATCTCTGCTCGTTGAGTTAATGCAGTACTGAATAGGCACAGCAGGCTCTTGCTCTGGGCATGGGCCAGCTCTGAGAAGGGAATGAGACATGCACTTTGCCTGTGGATTTTAGCTAACAACAAAAGCAAGGTGAGTCTTTAGAGAGGCAGCAGTGCTCACAGACCCTCATCCCCCGAGTCCCTCACTTCAGAAGTGATTCTCTGTTTGCTCCAATCTCTCATCCTCACCTGGCTCCACTTTCTTCCTTCCCCTGACCACACTTTGCTCTTTTATCTCACTCCCCTGCTCCCCTGCTTTTGTCCCTGTTGCTCACTTATACCAGCATGGAATGTGGATTGAACAGTTAGAGTTTGATAGCACTGGGAACTGACCAAAACTGATATGATGGCAATTCTGGCTTTCAGAGATTTGGAGTTTGGTTTTGTTAATAATTAACCCCTGGTCTAGGGGAGATGTCCCTGATGACTGCAGGGGTGGGGGCAGACTAGGTGGCCTCTAGAGGGCCCATCCAGCTTGGACCATTCTATGATTCTATCATCCTATAATTAAAAAAAAAAAAAAAATTAAGAATAGCTAATGTTAAGGATACAGAAGTTAGGAAATACCAGCACTGAAGTAGATCATGCATGCAGAAGACTGCCAAAACAGAAAGAGATTTCACAGAATCACAGAATGTTAGGGGTTGGAAGGGACTTCTAGAGGTTATGGAGTCCAGCCACCCTGCCAAAGCAGGATCACCCAAGACAGAACACACAGGAATGCATCCAGAGGGATTTTGAAAGTGTCCAGAGAAGGAGACTCTTCAACCTCTCTGGGCAGCCTGTTCCAGTGCTCCTTCACCCTCACCATGCAGAAGTATCTCCTTGTGTTGAGGTGGAACCTCCTTTGTTCTAGCTTGTACCTGTTGTTCCTTGTCCTATCACTGGGCACCACTGAGAAGAGCCTGGCACCTTCATCCTGACACCCACCCCTCAGATATTTATAGATGCTAAAGGGAGCTGCCAAGCATCCTATGGGAGTTCTGAGACAGAGGTGGAAACTTGATTTTCCAGGCTGACAGTCACCTACTTTGACTGGGAAGATTGACCATTTTCCTGCTTCATTCCTATGTCTCACTCAATGCATAACCCACACCAGCTGTAAGAAAGGAGGATGAGGTAGGATCCACAGGTCTCTAATTAGCTACACAATCCTCAGCACCACAAAATCTTGTTCTGTGCCTCCAGCAGGGATCCACTGGGGGAAAAAAAAAAAGTCAGTTAGCATTAATAGCCATTATTATAGATCTGAATTAAATTTCACAGGACCACAGGATGTTAGGGGGTGGAAGGGACCTCTGGAGATGTTCCAGCCCAATCCCACCTACCAGACTCTATTGCAGGTTGCACAGGAACAAGTCTAGACAGGTCTTGAATGAATATTTCCCTAATATTCTTTGTAGAGTTTAGTTTTTGCTAGGTGTTGCTCCTCAGTCCCTTGTCTTAAATATTCAGCTGTGTGATGTTAAATATATCAGGGAATGGTTGAATACATTTGGCTGGTAAAAATGGTCCCATCTATCCAGAATACATACAAGTAGGTAAGGTTTCTGAAGCACTCCAACATTCTGAAATAGAGGAGCCATATATTTGGAAGATATTATCCTATTTTAATAATTTAATGGCAGATAAAATGGCTCTGTTAGAGCTTCTGTGATCCTGAGGTTCTTCAGGAGCAAGGCTACAAAAAGGCAGGTTTTCTATGGGAAACTTGTGCTTCCTTCTGTTATATCTGTATAAAAATGAAGGAATCCAGAAATTAACCCAATCCTCTCATACAGCAATACAGACTGGTGAATACTTCTTCAGTCTCAGCAGTGAAATCTGCTTGGGAGAGGACTAAAGAAGGGGTCTGACATATCACAGAGGTAGATGGATGGTGGACATTGTGTGCTTCCTTCTCAAGCATAGTTAATCTTACTTCATCCAGTGCAAAATTTAAAGTGAATTTAAGGCAGAACGTGTCAGGTTAAAGTGTGGTGTTTACTTGGGCTTGACCAGAAATACATATAGGGCATCCTTTCTCTTCCACAAATTCCAAACTTCCATGTGGTTGTAGCAGCAAAGCTGCAAAAGCCTAAAAGAAGACTGCAGAGGGACTGTTTCCAAAGGTCTGCAGTGATAGGACAAGGAGCACTGGATGGAAGCTGCAGCACAGGAGGTTCCAGCTCAACTCAAGGGGTAATTTCTTTACTGTGAGGGTCCCAGAGCACTGGCACAGGCTACCCAGAGAGGTTGTGGAGTCTCCTTCTCTGGATCCTTCCAAGGCCTGTGTGGATGTGTTGCTGTGTGCTCTGAGCTGGATTGTCTGGTCCTGCTCTGGCAGTGGAGTTGGACTCGATCTCTTTGGGTCCCTTCTCACCCCTGATATCCTCTGAGTCTGTGATGAGCAGAAATGGTTTGAAATCAGAGAAGAGGAGTTTGGATTGAATATTAGGAACAAGTTCTTCACCATGAGGATGGTGGAACACTGGAAGAGGTTGCTGTGGGAGGTAGTTAAGATCCCATCATTGGACATAACCAAGGTCAGGCTCAGCAGGGCTCTGGGCAACCTGATGTAGTGGAGGATGTCTCTACTGACTGCAGGGAGGTTGGACTAGATGACCTTTGGAGGTCCCTTCCAACCCAACCCATTGTCTGATTCTCTGAATGACAGAGGAATTATCTTGTGAGATTAATGTAATTTAAAGCCATTCTTCTGTGACTGCCAGCACTAAGGGGTGCTGTCATGGAAAACCATTTCACAGTTAGCCATTCACAGTGTGGTAGAAAATGTCCTCATCTTTGAGGTAACCAGGCCAACCCAAAAAAAGAAAAGATGTCCTTTAGAATTGAGATGTAAAATCTGCAGAGATCTTACTGTCTGTTAAATATTGTCTAGGATGATGAGGATGGCTGTCAGAGGCTTTAAAAATATCATGGCAATATGGTTCCACATATTCACCATCCAGATGGCACCAAAGGTACTTGGTATCCATACAAGGATTTCCTCTTGTGCCTCTGTGCCACACGATGGACTGCAGCCTCTGTGTGCTTCCTCTTTTTAAACAGACCCCTAAATTTGGTGTATTTCTGTTTCAGAGCTCCCATGACAAGGAAGTCATCCTGAATATTCTTGGTGTCCTCACTGACTTGCTTTCTCTAGGTAAGGAAACAAAGCTCTGGGGCAATGCATGTGAGCTAGGGCCAGATAAGGAGTCCTCAAATCATAGAATCATAGAATCAACCAGGTTGGAAGAGACCGCAAGCTCATCCAACCCAACCTAGCACCCAGCCCTATCCATTCAACTAGACCATGGCATCTAAGCACCCCATCCAGGCTTTTCTTGAGCACAGCAGTTCAGGGAAATCATAAACACCTTCATAAACTTGATCACCAAAACCTGGATTGTGTCTAGAGATAAACAACCCTTCCTGGAGAGAGTCTAGAGGAGAGCAACAAAGCTGGGGAAGGGCCTGGAGAATGAACTTTATGAGGAGCGACTGAGGGAGCTGGGGATGGTTAGTGTGAGGAAGAGGAGGCTGAGGGGAGACCTCAGTGCTGTCTAGAGCCACCTGAAGGGACATTGTGGAGAGGCTGCTGCTGGGNCTCCTGTGGTTGCAAAATTGAGCTTTTTCTGTATGTTAAAGGTGTGTGTGTGTGTGTGTGTGTGTGATAACCCAGAGGAAGTCTCAATTTTTTTTTCTTCTTTCAAAGACTGAATTTCAAAGTATTTCATAATCTCTGGCACTCAACCAAAATGCCTTCTGCTTTCCTCAGNACTGCCTAGGGAGGTGGTGGAGTCCCCCATGCTGGCTGTGTTTAAGGGTGGTTTGGATGTGGTGCTTGGGGCTACGGTTTAAGGTGAATCTCATAGAGTAGGGTGGGCTTGGTGACCCTGAGGGGCTTTGCCAGCCTGCATGTTTCTGTGATTTCTCCTGTGGTTGCAAAATTGAGCTTTTTCTGTATGTTAAAGGTGTGTGTGTGTGTGTGTGTGTGTGATAACCCAGAGGAAGTCTCAATTTTTTTTTCTTCTTTCAAAGACTGAATTTCAAAGTATTTCATAATCTCTGGCACTCAACCAAAATGCCTTCTGCTTTCCTCAGTCCTTGAGGCCCCACCACACACATTACCTATCCAGCTGAACCTCTCTTCTGAAGCACTACAGAGCTGTTCCTCAGCTAGGTGAAGGATTGACTACATGGAGAACAGGAGGCACTCTCAGCCCTCCAGGAACTGCACATGTGGCTTTCTCCAGCCATGGAGTCTGAAGTTGCTGCTGAAGTTGCCCATGGATCAATATTTGTTGACACAGCAGGGCTCCCATGATTAGAATGTGGTTTCTTTGAGACCCAGATTTGTTTGAAAGCTGTCTCCAAAGCTTCCCTCAGATTCCTTTTCATTTGGCAGAAGCACACTGCTGGTTTAATTTCCACTATCTCAGCAAAGATCACTAAGCCTTCTGCTCCTTTGAAACCTGTTGATGTCTCTGCTGCTTCCTCTCTACTACATTTCTGTGCACAATTAAAAACTCCTGCAGGACATGGGTTTGGGAAGATAATGACTGCTGGAGCAAGAGGCAGCAGGGTTCATATTTTCACTGTGTAGCCAACAGCCATGTGTCCAGACCAAGCCCACCTGAGAGCCAAGGAGGGCAAGGAAGCTGGGGAAGGGCCTAGACAATAAATCTTGTGAGGAGTGACTGAGGGAGCTGGGGATGGTTAGTGTGAAAAAGAGGAGCCTGAGGGGAGACCTTATTGCTGTCTACAGCTACCTGAAGGGGCATTGTGGAGAGGCTGCTGCTGGGCTCTACTCACAGAAAATTGAAGACAGAACAAGGGGGAATGGCCTCAAGCTGAGGCTGGGGAAGTTTAGATTGGATATTAGGAAAGAGTTTTTCTATGGAGAGAGTGGTCAGGGAGTGGAATGAGCTGCCAGGGAGGTGGTGGAGTCCCCCATGCTGACTGTGTTTAAGGGTGGTTTGAATGTGGTGCTTGGGGCTATGGTTTAAGGTGAATCTTGCAGAGTAGTGTTCTAGGCTGGACTCTGTGATCCCGAGGTGCTCTGCCACCCCAGATGTTTCTGTGTGTTTTTGTGTTTCTGTGTGTGTGAGTTCTGCAAGAGTCTTTGGGTTTATACTGATACAATGCTGCTGGAAGGTCATGGAAGCTTGCTCCACATGGGGCAAGGGTTTGTGGCAGCTGTGGCTCAGAGAAAGGATGTTCTGAGCAGAGTCTCTGCTCTCTTTCCCAGGGACTGGCCGGAGGATCCAGTACATGATCAGCAAAGGTGGCAGTGAGGCACTGCTGCAGGCTCTCGCCGTCGCTGCCCAGGCCGAGCCTCCTGACTGCAGCATCCTGCTACCCCTGCTGCGGCTGCTGGCCAGGGTTGGTCAAAGAGGTACTGCTGAGTGTGGGACAGACTTCTTGGGATGGGGGAGCCAAAACTATTGGGGAGTCTCAGCAATAATCAGCCCTGGGATGTGCCTGATAGACAGCTGAGGGTTTATCATAGATAGAATCATAGAATCATAGAATCATAGAATGGTAAGGTTGGAAGGGACCTCAAGGATCATCTAGTTCCAACCCCCTGCCATAGGCAGGGACACCTCCCACTAGTACAGCTCACACAAGGCCTCCACCAACCTGGCCTTGAACACATCCAGGGAGGGAGCATCCACAACCTCCCTGGGCAACCTGTTCCAGTGTCTCACCACCCTCACTGCAAGCAACTTCCTCCTAACATTCAGTTTCAGTCTCCCCTCTGCCAGTTCAAACCCATTCCTCCTCGTCCTGTCGTTACAAGACCTTGGCAATAGCCCCTCTCCAGCCCTCCTGTGGGCCCCCTTCAAATACTGAAAGCTACTACAAGGTCTCCTGGCAACTTTCTCTTCTCCAGGCTGCAGAGCCCCAACTCTCTCAACCTGTCCTCAGAGCAGAGCTGCTGCAGCCCTCTGAGCATATTGGTGACCTCATATGGACCCTCTCCAATGCTTCCATGTCCTTCCTGTGCTGGGGGCTCCAGAACTGCACACAGTGCTCCAGGTGGGGTCTGAGGAGAGCAGAGCCAAGGGGCACAATCCCCTCCCTTGCCCTGCTGCCCACACTGCTCTTGCTGCAGCCCGGCACACAGTTGCTGTCTGGGTTGCACTCACACTGCAGGTTCATGTTGAGCTTTTCATCAACCCAAACCCCCCAGGTCCTTTTCCTCAGGGGTGCTTTATGTTTGGAGTGTGCTCATGTCTGTGGTTTGGCCAAACAAGAGATCCTGCAGCAAGGCAGGGAGGGTGTGTGTGCACCTGGAGTTGCTCCTTAAACAGGTTTCATCCTTGCACATGGCTTTGTTGAACCTCATGAAGTTCACACTTCAGCCCCCTTTGGGTGGCCTCCCACCCCTCAGGTGTCAGCTGCATCTCTCAGCTTGGTTTCATCTGCAAACGTGCTGAAGGTGCAGTTGATGCCACTGTTTATGTCATTGATGAAGACACTAAATGGCACTGGACCCAGTATGGACCCCTGAGGGACAGCACTTATCACTTCACCTGGACACCAAGTCCTGGATCAGGGCAATCCTCAGTTAACAATACAGGCTAGGGGTTAAAGGAAGTGGTGGAGAATGGCTTGGGGGTACTGGTGGATGAAAAGCTGGAGGTGAGCAGGCAATAAGTGCCTGCACCCCAGAAAGTCAACCATTTCCTGGACTGGATCAAAAGCAGCATGACAGGCAGGTCAAGGGAGGTGATTTTGCCCCTTAGTTGCATTCCAGTAAGACCTCGCCTACAGTCCAGGGTTAGGGTTAGGGTCTGGAGTCCTCAGCAGAAGAAGGCCTGGACCTGTTGAAGGTGGTTCAGAGAAGGGTCACAAAAATGATCAAAGAACTGGAACACCTCTTCTATGAAGAGAATTTAGAGAGTTGTTCAGCCTCGAGAAGAGAAGGCTCTGGAGAGACCTTACTAAGGTCTTTCAGCACTTGAAAGAGACGGTGAAGATGGGGACAGTATTTTTAGCTGCAATGGGACAAGGGGTGATGATTTTAAACTAAAAGAGGGGAGATTTAGACAAGACAGAAAGTAGAATTTTTTCACAATGAGGGTGGTGAAACACTGACACAGGTTGCCCAGATTGGTGGTAGATGCCCCAGCCCTGAAAACATTCCCTGTGAGTTTGGATGGGGCTCTGAGCCACCTGGTCCAGGTAAAGATGACCAAAGTGACCTTTAAAGGTTCCTTCAAACCCAAACCATCTTGTGACTCTGTGATTTGTAAGTGATGACACTAGGTAAATCCCATGTTGTTCTGTGTCCAGTGAGACTAATGCTGACCTAACTCATGGATACATTTGAAAGCCTTTGTTATGAGACCTTGAGTTAGAAGATCTGGTGCAGATGGGTGTATTAGCACTGCTGCAGAGCCCTGCTCTTGGTAGTAGTTTGATTCTTGCTTGCTTTTCACAGATAGGAAATTTGGGCTGAAAGCACAGAAGTCAGAAGCAACTGATATAATACTGAGCTTGGCAAAAAGAAACTTGGGCCACCACCTGCACCTCATCCATTGCCTCTGGGTCCTGCGGGTTTGTGCTTACAATGGTAAGTGCCTATGTTTTCTTCTTTCCCTCTTTGTGACAACCTCCAGAGATCTTTTTTAGTCATGTCAGCACAAAGAATCATAGAATCAGGGTTGGAAGGGACCACAAGGATCAGCCAGTTCCAACCCCCCTGCCATGCCCAGGAACACCTCACACTAGATCAGGCTGGCCACAGCCTCACCCAGCCTGCTTTTAAACACCTCCAAGGGATAAGGCTTCTGCCACCTCCCTGGGCAACCCCTGCCAGGCTCTCCCCACCCTCATACTGAACAACTTCTTCCTAATATCCAGACTGAATCTAACCATTTTTAGCTTTGTTCCATTCTCCCCAGTCCTATAACTCCCTGGCAACCTAAAAAAGTCCCTCCCCAGCTTTCTTGTAGACCCCCATAAGATACCGAAAGGCCCCAGCAAGGTCACCTCATTCGTGATTAAGGGTGGTGCCTTCATACCCTCTTAATATACAGAATTAGACCCAAAGGCCAGAATGACCACAGAGGGAGGTCATTCCCCAAGGGGTCCATCCAGCCTTTAGAGTGTATGTCATGTGTGGGCTGTGACCATAAACACATTCACAACACTGATCTCCTGTTCTGCAACACAGGCAGGTAAACTTGAGACTTAGGTACCAGAAGTGTCTCTGCAGTTCCCATGAACATTACCACCACATGTCTCACTGTTGCTGATTGCCCTGATCCTCACAGCAGCTCCACGAGGAAGGAAAATACATGTGGAGAAACACAGAGAGAGATAAATCACTTACTCATTCAAGACCCCTCTGGAAGTACATATTAGATCCTGAGTCTAGTATCTCCCTTCATGCACTCTACCAGCTTTTCTTGCTTGGCAGTGCCCTCAGCTTGAAAGATTCAAACGATGAGATTTCCACTGTTCTCTCCCAGGACCACTGCAGATTCATACAGCCTTTCCCTGCTGTAGGGCATTATGTTGTCAGGTCAAATTTCCCTTTGCTCACCCCAACCCTTTCCTCTCCTCCCTCACTTCCCTCAACCAGTGGCTAATTCCTGATGGTCATTCTGTATGCAGTCTGCTATGTCTCTCCTAAGATTCAGCACTCCTGGTGCCCAGCTCTGCAGGTCCCTTCTATCTGTCCAGGAGCTAGCTTCCTGCAATGGGCTACCTCAGGCAGGCAACCAAGCTTCAACATTCAACCTCTCTCCCTGTGATAAGCAGCATTTGAGAGGATGAGTGTGACTGAAAATGCAGCCAAGGCCAGAAGCTGAAATGTGCCTTTATTTGGGTTTCACAGCTGTGCAGTGACTGTGCTGCCTCCCACCCAAAATGATGCTCTGCACATTTCCCTGCTCCAGTGCACCTGCACCCCTGTTCATCTGCAGGGTTTGCAGAGGTTTTACAACCTGGCCTCCTTTCTGTTCACATCAGACCCCAGAGCTCCACCTCTGCAACTGGGCAACTTTGAGGGCTTCATGGCCCAGCTGGAAAGCTGCAGCGAGGTTAAGTGAAGGTCTGCGTGGATGTGGCACCAAACTAGGAGATTACATGCTCCCAGCCCTAAAAATTATTTTTATGAAGTGGAACTAAAGAGGATCCAGAAGCACATAAAAAACTCTGCAAGTGCTTAGGAATGAAAGCAGAAAAGATGAGTCTTTGTCACAATCTCATGCACCAGCTCTTTGCTCGGGGTTGCTCCCAGTCTCTGCCACCACTCGTGCGTGGCAGCCCACGCCTCACGCTGCAGAAGGATGAGTCCAAGCAGCCATGTACACCACCCTGTTTCTAATGAATTACCAGCCAGTGTGAAAGCAGCTGGCAAGCCTTGCAAAGCTTTCCATCACAGGACAAATTGGCAGGGACAAGGGTAGGATGCAGGAAATGATGGGTCCTCTGGCAGCTCCTTGATAACCACTGGGAGATATTTACAAAATCACCAAACTCCACCAGTGGGCAGGCAGCCAGGCCTCCCTCTGGCTGCTGTTGATTAATTGATCCTTTCACCCTGTTTGCTTGCATTTAATATTTCAGGGCTGTATTTGTCCCTTCTCTTCCTGTCTCATAGTGGGGAGGTCTGGCTAAGCACCTAGTTTATGCATAGGGCATTTCCAAAATCGATTGCATGTCTAGCTATAAAAGTACCTGCTGCATTACTAAGTGAAGGATTAGAGACAAAATTGGCCCAGCTGAAGTGAAGCTGCATTCAGAAGCACCCCTGCCCCTTAAAAAACACTCCCATACTGATAGCACAGAGAGAAAACTCTGACCTCCATGTACCTGTGAAATAAACTGTCCTCGTAGAATTGCCTTTGGGAAACGTGGGATGAATTTAAGCCCTGTCATTTTGCTTGGAAATGACCCTATTTAGCTATGATTTGTTCCCTGGAGAGGGAAAAGGGGCTTTGGGGAACCCAGAGAAGGACTGCAGGACTGGTTTTGTGTCTGATTTTGACTCAGGCTGTGTCAGGCTGACAGCTTTGTGCTTCAGTTTCTGCAGTTATAAAATGCCTTGTGAAGTCCAGTTGGGAGCCCAGAGAAATCTACTCATATCCCCAGGGGCAGCCACTCTCTTCACTGCATCAGCTCTAAACACAACGTTGCATACCTCCTGCCTCAGATCTGATTGCTTTTTCTCTTTGTTGGCTTAGTTACCACAGGAGCTACCCTTGGCATCAACGGAGCCATGGAGCTGCTTTTCAAAGTCATCAGCCCCTACAGCAAGAGATACGTCAGGACAGTCAGGTAGGCAGTAGCCCCAAGGGAACTCATCTTTCCAGGACAGTATGAAAGAAATAAAATTTTGGTTCCACTTGAAGAGGCAATGAAATCAGAAGTGGATGCACAATTTCCACTCACTTTAAATCTGCAGGGTTTTTGAAGAGGCAGAAATAGTTCCCTGGAGGACATGTTAATGCTATGATTCATCATATGATTCATGCCAGTGGCCTTTTCTTTGGAGTGTACCCTCTACAGTGATGGCAGCTTGATTGAGAGGCATTATCCTTCAGCTCCCAGTCAGAACTGGCTTTTGAGGAGCATCTACTGGCAGCAGACAAACTGCCCCCACCTACCCCTTAGCAAGAACGTCCTCCCATCACTGGGGCAGGTACAGTGGAGTCATGGCAGTGCTGCTTCATCCTCCTTTTGCAGACAGTTGTGACCAGGTCACGATGATATTTTTGAAGTCTGACAGTTCTTACTACTATTAATCTGGGTCTGTTTTCAATCCCATGCCAAATAGTTCAGATAGCTTTTTTCTGAAGCCAGCAAGTTCATTTTGTATCTCCACCTTAATGCTGAACATCAGTCCCAGAGTTGTCCTCTCTGAGCCCTTTGTCAGGTACCTTTCAAGGCAAGCTTTGCAACATGGAAAACATCCACAGAAGGACATAAAACAGTTCACAGGATCACAGGCTCACAGGATGTCAGGGCTCGGAAGGGACCCAAATTGATCATTGAGTCCAACCCCCCTGCCACAGCAAGACCAGATAATCTAGCTCAGGGCACACAGGAACACATCCAGAAAGGCCTTGAGAAGCTCCAGAGAAGGAGACTCCACAACCAAAAATCACATTCTGTGATTCTGTGCTCCACAGCTTCCCTGGAGGTGTTCAGGACCAGGTTGGATGAGGCCTTGAGTGACCTGTTCCAGTGGGAGGTGTCCCTGCCTATGGCAGGGGTTTGGAACTAGATGAGCTGTGAGGTCCCTTCCAACCTAAACCATTCTATAAAGTGACTGATGGGTCCATGCCCTCTGCTTAACTCTGTAAGCAAATTCATCTCAGTGCTCTAGTTTTCTTCCTGTGGAAGTGGTGGCTGTGATTAACCTGGTGTTAGTTCTGCTGCTGTGATAGCAGGATCTGTGCATAGTGGAAGTTGAGCCTGTAGCTGTTAGGCAGTGGGGCTGGCTGCATAAAGGCTTTGGAAATTAATTCTGTGCAAAGCTCCTTTTTTTTTCTTCCCCCCCTCCCCATTCACTTTTTCCTCTGAGTAATGTGGAAGATTTGGTATCTGGCACACATTTCTAGCCTAGCTTTTTGCTGAGATTCATTTGGAGATGCAGCTTGTGCTGCTGAGGGTTGTAATGTAGGCTGTGAAGTAGTCTAGAATAGTCTCTTTTAAGCAGAAAGGGAAAGAAACAGCCTTCAGAGAAACACACTGCTTTTGATTTCAATTATTCCAGATTGTCAGCATGCCATATTTGTGCTTTTCTTCCTTTTATCTGATGTACAAAAATTGTTTTCAGCTCTTCTGTGTCCTTTTATTTCCACTTGGGACACCCCCCCACATACACACATCCCCACCAGAAAATGGAAACACAAAATTTCCCTCAACAGAATTCAATTTTTATTGTTAATAAGACATTTTATTCATTGCTAAAAGCTTGGATTTATTTTCCCTTTGAAAAACCATGCACAGTAATTGTTGTCTGCTTCAGCTTCTGCGCTGCTAGCTCAGTTTCCTACCATTTTCTTCCCCTCCTAAAAGATTTGTACTCTTCTTAAAACTTATTTGTCTGTGTGTAAATGAAGGTTAAAATCTTTCTTGGGACCTAGCTCACAGTAAAAAGGTGATTTGGTTCCCACCTACACTTGGTTTAATGAACAAGAACCATAAATCAGCTGAAGCCTGGTAGCCACTGGGTTGGCCTGCCTAGGGCTCAAAGCTGCCTCTTTCATTTAATAAGGAGGAGCAGCTGAGGAGGTCAATGGCTCAGTGGAGACAGCCTGGTTTACATCAGAAGCAGCACACAAACCTGTTTTGCTTTAAAAAGCATTTGCAGCCTATTTAAAGGCACTTGTTTCAGGTCAGTAGGGATTGTGCTTGCTTGCAGTCTCTCTGGAAATGTTGCTCTCACTGGGGAAAGCAACTTCAAGAGATGGTGATGAGAATGCAGGTCCTGAGCCCAGGATTCCAGACTGCAGGGTGAGTTACAGGTCTTCATTCCCAGCGTTAGCGCATGCCTGGGATAGCGATGGTCTGCAAATCCCAAGCATCTTCCCAGTTCATCAGAAAATGGAGGTGGGTACATGTGAGAGTGTCCTTCTGTGTTTCTGAGCTGTCCCAGTTAACAATTTGTAGGGTGACTGAGGGAGGAAGCGTCTGGATGGGTTTTCTGAGGTGAGTACAAGGAAGAAAAAGTAGTCATGTGCTTTGCCTAGCCCAGCCTGTGCTCCTGGTCATCTGGTTTGGCTCTTCTCAGAGCTGCTGTGGCTCCACTGAAATCTGGAATGGGTAATTTTGCTGTGGTTTGCTGGTCTCAGAACCATCTGCTTCTTTTCGGTGGTCAGTGTGGGACTTGGAGAGAGCACTGCTCTGTAACCTGCCTGTGGAGGAATGTCCTCCCAGCCAGGCTCCAATCCTTCCTTTCTGCTTGCTCTAGATCGCTTCGCTTGACTTCCTGACTACATGCCACCATGATTTGCCTTGCTGCTGGGAAGGAACAGCTGGCAACTGTGGGGGCTGGGATTATTCTTGTTGTTTGATCAGCTGCCAGGAATGCAGCATTGAAAATGCACCACATCTCTCGTGGGTATGGCCGTGGTGTCCTGTCCTGGGCAGTGGCGGCACCAAGGTCACTTTAAGAATCTGCCCTGGAGAGTGCACTATGAGAGCTATTTATTTAGCCAGCTAAGAGGTGGAAACAAGATACATAGTTCTATTTATTTTTCCCAGTGGTAAAGCTCTGGGTTATTTAGAAATAGTCTCCCATGCTCCAATTGACCTTCTCTGGGTGTGTGCCAAGTGTCTCTGATTCCCCTGGGACTGTGACTCATGGACTTTATTGGTCTTAGTTAGGCATTTGAAGTCTTCAGGTTGCTGGTGCCATGACTCTGTGGATGTCTCCAGGGCTACCCACAGCTGAAGGAAAAGCTACATGAAGAAAATATGAAACTCACTGAGGTTTAGAGAACTCTAGAGCAAAGCACTGTGAAATCCAAGCAAGATGGAGGCTAGGCTGTCTTGACCATCTCTGATGATGCTGTGCTATAGAGAAAGTTTTCTGATACCTTTTATAGGGGCAGTTTAAAATAAAGCCAGATGATGTTCTGTTTTTCACAGCTCTCTTTATGTCAGTAGCTGGGATATCTGATACCAGTGTGTGTGGGATGCTCAAATCTTCACTCCATCAACACCTTCCCTAATGCAACGTCCCTGATGTCCCACGCAACGCAGTGACCCCTGCTCCTTTCACCTTCCACCTTGCTTATTCCTCATATCTTCTACCCTTCTTCTACTTTTCAGTACCCATTTTCCAACTTATTTATTTTGAGGGATACTTGGATATGTTGTGGGCAGCTGGATGTGGAATGTGACAGTGGCAGATGTTTACTCTCTGGCCAGCCAGCAGCTGGGTCTCTTCTGCATGACTCTGTCTCCAAGTGGCCAAGCATCAGATATCCTCCTCAGGCTTCTAGCATGCCAGGCCAATGGCTTTGGAGGCTCTATGCTCTTTGTGGCTGCATGTTGTGCAAGCCTTTTCTAGGACTCCAGGTTAGATAATCTCCAGGTAGATCATCAAAGTGACTTGAAACAGCAAACTTGACCTGCTGATTCTTTCAGGCAAGGAAGATCTGTGTTTTAGAGAATGGCAAATGATGGTGTGACTTGTGCCTGAGCCCTTCCCTCCATTACATTATCATTTTCTGTTGTAGGCTGTTGGCAGGCAGTCTGATTTCTGCAGTTTTACTGAAAACAATTTAGAGAGTCTTTCCAAATGTCTTTGTTTCTCAAAGCTCTTTGTGAGTGCATCTATTTACCAGATCAAGCAGAACTGGCTAACAGTAAGTGTCTGTGTAACTCTTGAAGAGATTGCATCAAGAATGAATATTTGTCAGAATTAAACTGTTTCTGTGAACATTCACAAAACTTGGCTTTCTGCACTGGGTTGTTCCAGTAAAGTTTGACTACTTAATTAAAAGTGGGAAGTTTTTTTTTTTTTAAAAAAAAAAAAAGAAGTCTGGGAAGGTTGCCAAATGAATTCACTAGAAAATGTGATATGCAGAAATTATCTGCCTTTGCCATGTCCAGCATTGCCCACTTCTGACATCTGATCACAAGTCTTCTTATGTTTGGTGCTTGCTGAATGCTCCCAACTTCTCTAACAGAAAATGAGATTATTGATGAGTGTTTAAGAGAGGAAGTTCTCTCATGTGACTCTGTTCCACCCAAGGTGGATATCTAGACTCTTCATGTACTAACAGGAAAAAAAAAAAAACCACCTGCAAGTTCTCTTCACTTGTATATAGAAACTTGAGGTTGCTTGAAAGGTTAAGCTGAGGTTGCCCCTCAATTTAAGAAAGATGTTAAGGTGCTTGAATGTGTCCAGGGAAGGGCAGCAAGGCTGGTGAGGGGCCTGGAGCACAGCCCTGTGAGGAGAGGCTGAGGGAGCTGGGGGTGTGCAGCCTGCAGAAGAGGAGGCTCAGGGCAGACTTCATTGTTGTCTTACAGCTACCTGAAGGGAGGTTGTAACCAGGTGGGGTTGGACTTTTCTGCCAGCACCCAGCAGCAGAAGGAGGGGACACAGCCTCAAGCTGTGCCAGGGGAGGTAAAAGCTGAGTGTTAGGAAGAAGTTCGTGACAGAGAGAGATTGGCACTGGAATGGGCTGTCTGGGGAGGTGGTGGAGTCCCCATCCTTGGAGGTGTTTAAGAGGAGGTTGGGTGAGGCACTTAGTGCCATGGGTTAGTTAATAAGAAGGTGTTAGGTGATAGGTTGGATTCAATGATCTTAGAGTTCTTTTCCAACCTGGTTGATTCTGTGATTCTGTGAAAGTGTTGGGGTTGTTTTTTCCCCTCTGCTGAGTAGAGGATGAGTCTGGAGTGGGCAAGTTGTAAGCAGCTTGATGGGCATTTAAGGCTGTGTCAGGTAGATGGTTGCTGAGAGAGCTTTGGGAAATGCAATGCACTCCAGCTAGTGCCAGGGCTGGAGTAAATCCAGGAGTAAATGGCAGTACCACACTATGTCTGTCATGTGTGTGGTGATGTGTGCTCAGGGGTGGTTGGAGGTGGAGAGTGACTCGTGAGTGTGAACCGTGCAAGAACAAGGACACAGTTGCTATGGCTGGGACACGATTCCCGTGTCACATACTTCTGTCACAATGTGAGCTGAGAGGGAGGTTTTTTACTGGAGTGCTGAAAGCACAGCTCATGCAAGCGAGGAAAGGAATGGCCAGGTGATCAAAGCAGCACACCCAAAGAGAGAAGCCCAAATCTGAAGGGTCTGCACTAGGAATTGTGACAGTCTGACCAAGGAGAATAAGCAAACCCTGGAAACAGTGGCAGTGTAAGTTAAGGGGCTCTGTGTAACTTAGAACTGGGATACAGGAATAGTTAAGACTTTTCTGTAAAACCTCTGTTGTTTGTACTCAACTGGGATTGTTGCCTCATCTTGGAACTGGTGCTTTTTGGTGCAAGATAAAATGCAGGTGTTGAGCCCATGGTGTTGAAAAGTGCTCAAACTACCATATAAAAAAATGCTCGTGAAAGTAATCTCCTGTGACCTTAACAACAGAAAAAAACCCAAACAGCAGCTGGCTTTGTTTCTCTCAGACAGAGAGATGTATATCATGGGTCACCTGAACACTGGAATTATCCCTTCTGTTCAGAATGATGGAGAGATGCATGGAAGAGTTCCAATGGCAAAGACATCTTTGGGTTTGAACTGGCAGAGGGGAGATTTAGACTGGATGTTAGGAAGAAGTTGTTTGCAGTGAGGGTGGTGAGACACTGGCACAGGTTGCCCAGGGAGTTTGCGGCTGCTCCCTCCCTGGAGGTGTTCAAGGCCAGGTTGGAGGAGGCCTTGAGTGACCTGTACTAGTGGGAGGTGTCCCTGCCTATGGCAGGGTGTTGGAACTGGCTGATCCTTGAGGTCCCTTCCAACCTTACCATTCTATGATCTTAGACCCAGTGCAAACAGTTAGTTTCCCCAGCCTTAATCCTGAATATCTTCTTGCTGGTAGGCTACCATAAATGCTTGCTGCAATTCCATCTCCTGACTAACCCTAAATTTTCAGCTGCCCTCTGTTTAAACAGAAGAATGTGCTGCACAGCCATTGCCACCACCAACACAGTGACCATTTTCTCTGCAAGTTGATATGGTAGCCACTGTGGCCGGCTCTGAGGAATGCTCCACAAACAGCTTTATCCCTCTGTTTATTTGGCAATGGCTCCTGACAGGAGTTCAAAAGCAATTCCTCTTGTTAGCCTGTGTTTTGCCGTTAATTGCGTTGAGCAGTTTGGATCTTTAATTGGAAAGGAATACACAATTCTATTGGAATGTGCTCAGAACTCATCAATGCTCGGTGCCTGCTTGTTCTCAGATTGCTCTTTGGTTCATTTGATCTCTGCAGAAAATTCACAGGAGGAGCTGGAATATTTCTTGTGAGCTATGCCACAGCTAAATGACATGCATCCCATCTGGCCTTGATCTTCATGGGATTTGCCGAAAACTCCTGCTAAATAAAACTGATAATACTTTCCTGAATGAGATGATGCCAAGCTGGAGCAGAGGAAGTTCCATGTGAACATAAGGAAAAACTTCTTGGCTGTGAGGGTGACAGAGCACTGGAACAGGCTACTCAGAGAGGTTGTGGAGTCTTTTTCTCTGGAGATATTCAAAACCCACCTGGATGTTTATAAATGTCTGAGGGCTGGGTGTGAGGAGCAGGGGGGGACAGGCTCTGCTCACTTCCTTCCTGGAATAGGACAAGGAGCAATGGATGGAAGCTGCAGCACAGGAGGTTCCAACTCAACACAAGGGGCAACTTCTTGACTGGAAGGGTCCCAGAGCACTGGCAGAAGCTTCCCAGAGAGTTTGTGGAGTCTCCTTCTCTGGAAACTTTCAAGGCCTGTCTGGATGTGTTGCTGTGTGCCCTGAGCTGGATTGTCTGGTCCTGCTCTGGCAGGGGGGGACCTCAATGATCTCTTGGGGTCCTTTCTAACTCCTGACATCCTGTGAGACTGTGAAGAGAAGGCTGAGAGGGGATCTGATGGATGTGTATAAATATCTGAGGAGTGGGTGTCACAGTGAAGGTGCCAGGCTCTGTTTGGTGGTGCCCAGTGGCAGAACAAGGAGCATCAGGTAGAAACTGGAACCCAGGAGGTTTTGCCTCAATGTGAGAAGAAACTTTTTTACTGTGAGGGGGACAGAGCCCTGGAGCAGGCTGCTCAGAGAGGTCGTGGAGTCTCCTTCTCTGGAGACTTTCAAAACCCATCTGGATGTGCTCCTGTGTGACCTGTTCAGGGATATTGGACTGGATGATCTTTTGAGATCCCTTCCAACCCCTAATATTCTGTGAAGAGGGGGAAAAGGGTTGTCTTTAAAATTCTCATTGATAACAAATGTATTTTCAACTTGACTAAAACAGCAGATAACCTGGATCAGAGATGGGTGCAACACTGAGATAAGTCAATAAACCCTGGTGCTCAAATTTAATGCAATAAACCATTGTAATAGCAGAAATTACCTTGGAGCCAAAGGTGTCCCAGTTTTATGTAGTTTCTTCTTCTCTTCTTTCTCTTTTTTGGGTGTGTTTGGCTTCTCTCAAAGAATGACCTGTTGTAATATTAATAACAACTTCTAAAAATCTCATTTCATACTGATGGTTTATCAGTGCTGCTTTGCAGAGTAAATTTATCCTTTAGTGGCATTGTACCGTTAATAGCAGCAGATGAGAGAAACTGAGAAATTAAGAGGTAGAGGCAAGGGGGAAGGAGATGCTTTCAGATGAGATTTTCAAAGAGACGGAGAATTGATGAGGCAGGGAACACCACCACGCACCAAGGTTGTTCCAGGTGCTTGGCCAAACGTGTTGCATCCAGAGACCCTGGCGCCATCTCTTGGTAGCCTTTGGTATGGCAAGATGAAGCATAGAATCATAGAATCATAGAATGGTAAGGTTGGAAGGGACCTCAAGGATCATCCAGTTCCAACCCCCTGCCATAGGCAGGGACACCTCCCACTAGTACAGCTCACTCAAGGCCTCATCCAATCTGGCCTTGAACACATCCAGGGAGGGAGCATCCACAACCTCCCTGGGCAACCTGTTCCAGTGCCTCACCACCCTTACTGTAAAGAACTTCCTCCTAACATCTAGTCTAAATCTCCCCTCTGCCAGTTTAAGCCCATTGCCCCTTGTCCTGTCATTGCAGGACCTTGTAAATAATCCTTCCCCAGCCTTCCTGTAGGCCCCCTTCAGATACTGGAAGGCTACTATCAGGTCCCCTCGAAGCCTTCTCTTCTCCAGGCTGAAGAGCCCCAACTCCCTCAGCCTGTCCTCATAGGAGAGCTGCTCCAGCCCTCTGATCATCTTTGTGGCCCTCCTCTGGACCCGCTCCAACACTTCCATGTCCTTCCTGTGCTGAGGGTTCCAGAACTGCACACAGTACTCCAGGTGGGGTCTGACGAGAGCAGAGTAAAGGGGCAGAATCACCTCCCTTGCTCTGCTGGCCACGCTTCTCTTGATGCAGCCTAGGACTCGGTTGGCTGTCTGGGCTGCATGTGCACACTGCAGGCTCATGTTGAGCTTTTCATCAACCCAGACTCCAAGGTCCTTTTCCTCAGGGCTGCTCTCCAGCCATTCACCACCCAGCCTGGATTTGTGCTTGGGATTGTGCCTACCCAGGTGCAGGACCTTACACTTGGCCTTATTGAATCTCATCAGGTTGGCCTGGGCCCACCTCTCCAGCCTGTCCAGGTCCCTCTGGATGGCATCCCTGCCCTCTAGCAAGTCGACTGTGCCACACAGCTTGGTGTCATCTGCAAACTTGCTGAGGGTGCACTCCATTCCTCTGTCCATGTCACTGACAAAGATGTTAAACAGCACTGGTCCCAGCACTGACCCCTGAGGGACACCACTTGTCACTGGTCTCCAGGTGGACATTGTGCCGTTGATCGCCACTCTCTGGGTTCGACCATCCAGCTCCTCTGGGGTAGTGAAAACCTGCCCAAAGAACACCGTGGAAAGCAAAATCCATTTCGAAGTGGCACTCGATGTGTCGTGGGAAGGGAGGAGCTGGTCTAAAAATGGATTCACTTAGTGGACTTTTATTTTCCAGGAGATGTTTGCTTTATTTTTATTTTTTTTTTCCTATTAGGTCTAACTTATATTTCCCTTCTACTTCAGGTAGGAGTAAGAGTTTGGCAAAGTGATGCTTTCAGCTGAAGGCCTTCCAGTGCTTGTCCATTATGTCTTCTCTCTAAGTGAGCTAGTGGGTTATATTTGGACAGACTGTACGAGGGCAAGCTGCTGCTGTTTTCAAGCTCTTGACTTTTTGCACCCAGTGGCTATGGCAGATGAAAGTTCATGGCTGACCTCACATGATAGCTTTGGGTATGTCTCTCCTGCAGGCAGCTCTGTGCTTGCTGGGTGGGAGGTTGTCTCTGTTCTAGCTCTAATTTGCCTCATGCTATTAACCACTGCTAAGACTTGCAGCAGGGCCTCTAGTGAGGGCTACCCAAGCTTCTTAGGACATATTATCCAGTCTGGGAGTATGATTCAAGTTGCCATTTCTGTCTCACTGTTGGTCTTTGTGCTAACTAGATTAAAGCTAACACTTGGGTGCCTCATTGCATTGCAGTCACATTGCCTCTTAGAAGCTCTCTATGATCTGTATCTCCCATATAGCTGGGGAAATCGTTGTCACTCCCATCCAAATGGGAGGTGGGACTTGATTTCATGCATCAGTTACTGCTCAGAGTATTTCCAGAGCTAACTGACTTATTAATGCTAACAACGCTTCCTTGTAGCTGAGTACAACAGTCCTACAGGATAAGTCACATCTGGTGTGTAGTGGTTATGTTAAGCATTTTGTAAGTGACATAGAAGGAAGAGAGTGGGGGAAAAAATTTAAAAAAAAAACCCCAAAACAAACCACCCAAGGACAGAGCTGGAAGGATTACAAAGTATTTTGCAGTCTAGGAAGTAAATGAAGGGTTTAGAATGTCTTCTGGAAGCTGACAGGTTGTCTGAGAGATGTGGAGTGCTCCTGATCTGGAGGTGCAGTGGTGGTAGGGCTATAAGGATAAAGAAGGCAAAAAAGAATAATCTGGTGATAGAAGATATCTCTCATGTAGCAAGTGTTAATCTGAGACTGTGTTACTGTGGGCAAGCCACTTGGTCAGACTTCTCATGTACTCAGTGCATTCACTTAAAACTATACCTTACTAAGGCTTTGCTGAGGGTTGTGAAGGAGGACAGTCAGTTGTGTTCATAAAACCATACCTTACTAAGGCTTTGCTGAGGGTGGTGAAGGGGAACAGTCAGTTGTGTTCATAAAACCATACCTTACTAAGGCTTTCCTAAGGGTTGTGAAGGGGAACAGTCAGTTGTGTTCGATGAGGACAGAGAGGAGAGAAAACCAGCGGTGAATTTATGAAAGATTTTATGCATGGGGAGGATGCAATGGAAGTGGACTGCAGGGTGAGTGCAGAGCTGGCAGAATTAGGAGAGGTGATTCTGTGACCTTGTAAGTGTGTTAGAGGTGGACATGAAGGGCTAAGGCTTTCAGAAAGCATCAACCAGAAAGTGCTGGAGGTCTGGGACTGGAGAGAAGGGATCTCTGAAAAACCTCTCTGAGTTTACTTGTAGAGGTGATGAACTGGTGCCCACTCTGCCTGTTTGCATCCATTTTCCTGTGTCAAGGATGCAAAGAATCCCTCCTCAGAAGTGACTTGGGTAATGACAGGAATCTCTGAGAGAGGCCAGAAAGTGAGGAGGTGAAGCTGAGAGCAATCACCTGTGTGGCAGTGCATATGAAAGCCCAGGAATTTCCTCTCCTTTGCCTTTCACTGGATTTATTGCCGTGTCTCCTCCCAGCCCCAAGCCTGTTATCCCTCTGAACGGGGTAGAGAGCAGCTGCTAAAGTCTCCCCACAAAAGCTTTCAGTCCAAAGGTAGACAAGGAAAATCAGATGGAAACAAGAATGGAAGGAAGCCTCAGAGCAGAGTTTCTACAGCAACCATTTTGGAAAAAGCTGGCCCCAAGCAGGTGCTGTCCACAAGGAAAACAACCATAAGAATTTCCTGGGGTTGCTGTGGCTCTTTTCCAGCTCCACCAGTGCTGGCAGGTGAAGTGTAAGCCAGTCTCTAGAACTATCAGGGGTTTTAAAGCACAGCAGTGATTAGACCTGCCCTGAGCAGAGTTATATGACACAGTGTCAAAGCCCTTAGCAACAGCCTTTCTGCACCAGGATTCCCTCTTCTGACAGCCCTGCTGGAGCTGTATCAGCAGCAGCAGGGCAGCTGGGTTTGGCAATACAGATGCAACACAACTAACTCATTTCCAGTGGACAGGAGAGAGAGATCCAAAATCTTTCACGAGTCTTTCAGGCTCTTGTGGGTAGTTATCAAACAGTGATTATAGAGAATAAAATGAAATCATAAGAGAGTGGTGAGACACTGGCACAGGTTGCCTGGGGAGGTTGTGGCTGCTCCCTCCCTGGAGGTGTTCAAGGCCAGGTTGGAGGAGGCCTTGAGTGAGCTGTGCTAGTGGGAGGTGTCCCTGCCTATGGCAGGGGGTTGGAACTAGATGATCCTTGAGGTCCCTTCCAACCTTACCATTCTATAATTCTATAAATACTCAAGTATTTAGCAAGCACAGGTGGAATGAGTTTGTTGTAGGGTGAGAAGGTTTTGCAACAGCAGTGCCAGAGATGCAGTGCAGATCTCTGGCTTGCTAACGCTGGCAAGGCTCTTCATGGTCTCTTTATCTGCAGGACAGCACTGGGAATGGCAGCAATGCCAGCAAAATCTGTAACTCAACCCAGAGCTGAGCTGCTCTGGGATGTGTTCAGAGACAGGCCTTGGGAACATGGAGGGGAAAACCTGAAAACTTGAGGAAGTGACTGGTGAGGAAGAACAGGGCTGCTGACTCCTAATATGGCTGCAGCTCTGGGGTTGGGAATGGAAACTCTTCGGGAGTGTAAAGCTTGGGAAGTTCATGGCTCGGAGACCAAGCTTTTGTTGTCAGGCTGTTGCAGATCAGAAAAGAGAAACTCATCCCAGATCTGTGGCACATCTACTCCAGGTGTTTCTTTCCTCTGGTGGGTGTGATTTGGGCTTTCTGTGGACCACAGGACGTGCATTGCAATGGCAGCACAGATCGCACTGCCTGCTCAAGAGCTTCCTTTCCTGCTTGTTTCCCATTGTCCTTTGAAATCACACTTAAATATTTGTGTGTGTTCTTCCAGATTGCACCAGCTTCCAGATTTTTAATCTGTAGGGAAAAAAAAAACACAACAAAGCAAAGGCATGTGGAAGAGCCATGCTGCTAATGATCATAATTTGTACTGTGCTCTTTAATTATTTATCCTTGTTGCTTCAGTCTTGTGTTTACAGCTTAAGTTTTACCAGCCTTGGCTTTGATATGGTCTGTTTTCAAATGCCAGAGTTTGGCTTGATTATATCAGATGGAAACTTTCCAATGAAAGGAGAGAAAGTGGGGAGGGTGTGTGTGTGAATGTACTAAGCTTTGTTACTTGGGTTTCTGCAAATTACTGCTTGACAAAGCTCTTGCAGTTATGCCAGTGTGGCACTGCAGCTCTGAAACAGCAAAAATCAGGAGAATTTGACCCAGTATTTACTGCATCTTGGCTTGCTTCTACCTTTTTCTTCCTTCTAAATCCTCTAGCTAAATAAATGTTGTGAAGAACAGGCACCAGTGCTGGGATGTAACCAGAATATTGCTTTATAAGGAATTAGACAGGAGTAACTGAAAAGAAAATCATGAGTCTGTGGTCAGCTGGAGCAGCTGCAACAGGCAGGTGCAACCAGACTTGCAGGCTTCCTGGTGATCTGTGTTCCTATGGGTGCTGTGCCTACTCTCAAGCCCCCTTGGTGGTGGATATGAGGCTGTGCTTTGGCTGCTCCCAGTTGTCCTGCTCACCCTTTTGCACTTTTTAATGCATCCAACCTGTTGAATCTCAGTCACCAGCTGGACAAAGTGCTACATGGAAGGCAGCAGGGGTGATCTGGGCTGCTCGAGTGTCCAGTATAGAGGTACAAAGATGCTGAAGGGAATGGAACATCTCTCTGAGGAGAGCCTGAGGGAGCTGGGGCTGTGCTGCTTGGAGAAGGGGAGATTAAGAGGTGACCTCAGCAATGGTTATAAAGATGTGCAGGGTGAATGCCAGGAGGCTGGAGCCAGGCTCTGCTGGGTGATGCCCAGGGACAGGACAAGGGGCACTGGATGGAAACTGAGGCAGAGGAAGTTTCATGTAAACATGAGGAGCAATTTTTTTCCCTGTGAGGGTGACAGAGCCCTGGAACAGGCTGCCCAGGGGGATTGTGGAGTTTCCCTCTCTGGAGATATTCCAAAGGTGTCTGGATGTGTTGGAGGGAGGTTGGACTGGANAGGGCCATGAGGATGAGCAGAGGGCTGGAGCTGCTGTGCTGTGAGTAGAGACTGAGGCAGTTGGGGCTGTGCAGTCTGGAGAGGAGAAAGCTCCCAGGTGACCTGTTTGTGGCCTTTGCAGTATCTTAAGGGGACCTACAAGAAAACTGGGGAGGGACTCTTTAGGCTGTCAGGGAGTGATAGGACTGGGGGGAATGGAACCAAGCTAGAAATGGGGAGATTCAGCCTGGGTGTTAGGAAGAAGTTGTTCAGCATGAGGGTGGTGAGAGCCTGGCAGGGGTTGCCCAGGGAGGTGGTGGAAGCCTGATCCCTGGAGGTGTTTAAGGCCAGGCTGGATGAGGCTGTGGCCAGCCTGATCTGGTGTGAGGTGTCCCTGAGGATGACAGGGGTGTTGGAACTGGCTGCTCCTTGTGGTCCCTTCCAACCCTGACTGATTCTGTGATTCTATCATCTACCAGAGAATGTTTCTTCTCCACTTCATGGGCATGTAGCTAAACTAGGCATGCTTCTTTTTCTCAGCCTCCCCTGCCAATGCCATCTTATGCAGCCTGTTGTTGTTCTTGGAAATGATAAGTAATGTGGTACTGTGGCTGCAGAGCCTCACTTCTGACCTGTAGCCTGTAGGCTGCCTTCTAAGATATCCAACTTCTGAGCTGCAGAGATGAGGGGCAGGACAAGGACAAATTCACAGCGGGTGTTGGAGCCTATGGCCTTTGTGATGGTGGCTCAAGCCACTTGCAGAGCCAGCTTCTGCAGAAGGTATGTCCTCCTTTGCAGCATCTGTCTTATTTACTTTCAGCCTGATCACAAGTCCTCAGATGACTCTTCTGCCTTTCCAGTTACAGCTTGGAGATCATCTGTCCAGAAAGCTGCTGCAGGGCAGTGTGAAAGCTCTTCCTTTCCCACACCTTGGCTCTCTTTTCTGCAAAGATGTATCTCTGATTTCAAGCCACAGTATAGCAGTATCCCCATTTCCCTCTCCCATCTCCCAAGTGAGACAAACCACAGACTGGCAGAGGGAGATGAGCAGCAAGATGCCCTTTCCCCTGCTTTATTGAAAATCCCAGGCAAGTTAATGAATTTTCCTCCCTGCTCTGTTTGCAACATCTGTTTTCTCAAAAGCTTCATGCTTACTGTACTTGCCTGTTGCAAATCCAGGCAGTATTTTTGTTTCTAGCATCATCCTACAGGTGTTTCAGACCTCTGTTCCAACAGCACCCAGTGGGTATGTTTGACATTTCTTTAGCATACACTCTGGGGAAAAAAAAAAACCCAATTGCTTATAAACTGGGTATTGAGGTCACTGAGAACTGAATTATATGAAATAATGTCCAGATTTTCAGAGATATTTACATGTGTAGTGATGAAAACCATAACAGGGAGCCTCACAGCAGGTTGAAGGCTTAATTCCTTCAGTTAGAAGGTAATTCTGACCTCAGTATGCAAAGCAGCTCACAAAAATTCTGCTGTGTGTTTAGACACAAAAATGCCTTTAAATTCAAGTCAAGATATCCATGATGTGAATCTGTAGGAGAATGTAATTTTGTTATTCAAGAGTGTTTATGCATTGTTCTCAATTTGAGCCTGGTTTAATAGTACCAATTAAGCTCAGTGATGTAGACACTGTGGCTTGCAAACAAACATTCCAGTATTTCCACTCTTGTTTGTGTTTGGCAGCACCAGTTAGGAGCACTATACTGTAAAGTGCCCAATTCACAATCAATTCAGTGCTGAAGGCTAAATTATGTGTGTGAGGGAATACAGTCATTGAAAGAGATGAAAAGTGGGAAAAACAGGACACAGTTGGTGACAGCTTCTGCATGGTTTTTCCTATAAATTTGGTTGGAATTCCACTTGTAGGTGAGCTTGGCAGGCAGCTCTAACTGACCACCCTCCTTTGGGCAATACATAGACACCACCATAACTGTGCCATAACTTAGGGGAGTAACTGCATCAGTTCAGGTTAGGAGGTGATCTGCTGGAGAGCAGCCCCGTGGAGAGGGACCTGGGAATGCTGGTGGCGAACATCCATGGCACAGCAATGTGCCCTGGTGGAGAACATCCATGGCACAGCAATGTGCCCTGGTGGCGAACGTCCGTGGCACAGCAATGTGCCCTGGTGGCGAACGTCCGTGGCACAGCGACGTGCCCTGGTGGCGAACGTCCGTGGCACAGCGACGTGCCCTGGTGGCGAACGTCCGTGGCACAGCGACGTGCCCTGGTGGCGAACGTCCGTGGCACAGCGACGTGCCCTGGTGGCGAACGTCCGTGGCACAGCGACGTGCCCTGGTGGCGAACGTCCGTGGCACAGCGACGTGCCCTGGTGGCGAACGTCCGTGGCACAGCGACGTGCCCTGGTGGCGAACGTCCGTGGCACAGCGACGTGCCCTGGTGGCGAACGTCCGTGGCACAGCGACGTGCCCTGGTGGCGAACGTCCGTGGCACAGCGATGTGCCCTGGTGGCCGAGAGGGCCAATGGGGTCCTGGGCTGTATTGGGAAGAATGTGCCCAGCAGATCCAGGGAGGTTCTCCTCTGCCTCTACTCTGCCCTGGTGAGACCCAACCTTGAGTACTGCCTTCAGTTTTGGGCTCCCCACTTCAAAAGGGACAGAGATCTACTTGAGAGAGTCCAAGTGAGGGCTACAAGGATAATTAGGGCACTGGAGCACTGCCTGATGAGGAGAAGCTGAGTGACCTGAGGCTCATTAGTCTGGAGAAGACTGAGAGGGGATCTAATAAATGTCTGAGGGCTGGGAGTCAGGAGGCAGGGGACAGGCTCTGCTCACTGCTGCCTGGGATAGGACAAGAAGCAGTGGATGGAAACTGCAGCACAGGAGGTTCCAGCTCAACACAAGGGGCAACTTCTCGAGTGTAAGGGTCCCAGAGCACTGGCACAGGCTGCCCAGAGAGGTTGTGGAGTCTCCTTCTCTGGAGCCTCTCCAGGTCTGTCTGGAAGTGTTCCTGTGTACCCTGAGCTGGATTGTCTGGTCCTGCTCTGGCAGGGAGGATTGGACTCGATCTCTTTGGGTCCCTTCCAACCCCTGACATCCTGTAATCATGTGTTGCTTTACCTACTTGGGAAGAGCAGGGGATTGCTAAATGAGCAGTGTAGCAGGCAAGAAGATTAATTGGCATTAATACCTTTCTCCACTTGCTCCCCGCTGCAAACACGATGCTGTGTGCTGTCTGCTGCAGCTGATGTGTGAACAGCTACTCACACATTCAGACCACAGCTTTAGTCATGCAGGCAGGCTGTAACTGGACACTCACAAAAAGACAGAACTTAGCAGGGCTACAGGGTTATGTCATGACATTACTGCCAGTTGAGAGCCACCCGAGCTGCACCTTGTTATGTGGCATGGAGAGAGTGATTCCTGTAGCTGTGCTTGTGGGAAAGAGCTGCTTGCTCTGACATGTTCAAGGCAACTCTGCAAGACAGCAATCTTCCCTAGAGGTTTTAAGCTTTAAGTTTTGCTTTAGCTGGACTTTATGGATGTGCTTCATCTGACTAGGACCAGAGGGGGAAGTGAAGTGCCATATAAACTCGCTCTGATGGATCTGTTTCTAGAGCTGTGTGATACAGAAACAGTACCATTAGATTAAGAAGAACAAACACAATTTTTCATCTTGCATTCAATATCAGTCATTCTTTCTTTCATTCTAAAGCAGCTGACTTGCTGTCATGCCAGTCAGCCTTGGGTTTTGGTAAAGATCAAGAAAGGTGACACTTTCTCAGTCCTTCAGCTTCATGGGTTGTGTTAAGTCCCTTAGATTTGGCACATTTTTCCAAATGAGTTTCCCTGAAAGATGTTTTGTTTGTTTAAAAAAACCCCAAACAATCAAAAACTCCAAACAAACAAACCTCAACATGCTAAGCAGTGAAACTGCAGGAAGGGCTGAAATGGAAGCTCCACTTTCCCTTCCAGTGCAGCAGCCCAGCTGCATGCAGCAAAGGTTTCATTTCAAAGAGGGCTGCTTTAAGCTCAAGAAAGCTCCCTTTCATTGCAAAGTGCTTTTTTTAAAGATGATGCACCCTGAGATTACTGCTGCCTTAGAGCTGGTTTGTACTAACCAGCAGTCAGGGGGAACTACAGCTCTTAGCCTTAATTACTTTGAAACCAGCCTTGCTGTTGTGCTCTCAAATAGCTGTGGGCACAAGCAGTGACACGCTGGGTGCCTCGCTACCCAGGCACAGCACAAGCTGCCCTTGGCTACCTCACTGCCAGGAATTGATAGTGCCCATAAAATAAAATTTTTGCAGTTGTTTGCAGGCACTACACTGTGAATGCAGGCTCATAAAGTCCTGGATCCCCCCAAGCTCTACCTTCTCTTCTATAGTTCACCATCTGAGACTCCCCAGTGGGCAAGCACCTGCAGCTCCACTTCTCTTGATGAGAACAGAAGTCACAGTTGCCCTGCTGAGATTTGAGCTTAGGGTTCTTAGATGACCTTACTGTGGTCATTCAGTATCTAAAGGGGGCTACCAGAAAGCTGGGGAGGGACTTTTTAACATGTCAGGGAGTGATAGGACTGGGGGGAATGGCACAAAGCTAGAAATGGGGAGATTCAGCCTCCATGTTAGGAAGAAGTTGTTCAGCATGAGGGTGGTGAGAGCCTGGCAGGGGTTGCCCAGCGAGGTGGTGGAAGCCTGATCCCTGGAGGTGTTTAAGGTCAGGCTGACTGAGGCTGTGGCCAAACTGATGTAGTGTGAGGTGTCCCTGGGCATGGGAGGGGAGTTGGGATTGGCTGATCCTTATGGTCCCTTCCAACCCTGCCTGATTCTATGAATTTTCATAGTCATTAACAATCTCCACCTGGATATCAATTATTATTAATTAATTATATATATATAAAATAATTAACTATTATTAATTATGCAGCATTTGTAACACCTGCCCAACTGCAAGAGCTCAAAAGCAAGCTGCATTTTGAGAGCAATTCTCAGGTATGTCACCAAGAAGTGCACTTAGCCTTCATCATGCAGCTGGCAAGGTTCCAGCAGGTATGTGGATTGTGTCCCTCTCCCTGCCCTTACTATGAGCAGCACTCAGAGATGTTTGATGCCTCAGACATCTAATTCTGAAGTAATTAGAAGCAAGCAGAAGGGTGCTGAGTCTCCCCCGTGTGCTGAGCACCTGCCTTGCTGTGAGCACAGTGGACATGGCAGTCTCTGGGGCCTCCAGAGGAGAAGCTGCCTGGTGTGGTGACCTTGATGAGCTACAACTAAATTGACTGTTAAGGAGTGAGCCAACACACCACTGGATTCTTTCTCTCTAGTAAGTGAACTGGTGTTAGAAAACAGGTGTCTGGGGAAAGGAGAAGGGTTTGACCCCACTCACTGATGTGCCTTAACTTTGTACAAGGTGTTTTGTAGGGCTGTCCCGGGGCTCATCAGCAGATGTGGCCTCTGAGCATCCTCACCACTCATCTTAATCAATCAAGGGTAGCATGCAGCTCCTTTTTCAGCCCCACTACATGTGTCCCTTGGGTGGGAGAGCTGGATTCTCACACTGTCAGCGTGAAACTGCCTGGGTGATGAATCTGTTAAGAATCCTCTCTTCCAGCCCCTTCAGCTTGATGTGAATGACAAGCTGTCACAGCCTGCCTCAGCCATATTGGTGACATCTGACCCTGGAGAGGGAGCTGACAGGAATGGGAAATCTTCTGAGGTATGGCTTCTGCCTGAGGAAGCAGTGCCAGCTCTCCACCATGCTGTAAGAAATGCCTGGGCATTTTTTTGGCAAGGATTTAAGTGCATTTCATGTACCTCATTCTTCTTTGTAACTGCTGTTGAGGCTAATTTAATTTAGGGGTGTATGGAATTTTTAGGACACAGGAGTGTTTAATTTAGGGGTGCATGGAATTTTTAGGACACAACTGCCTCTCCCTCTGTACTTGTACACGAGAGAGCAGGAGACTTGTAAGGTTGCCTGGAGGATAACCCTGGAGTGACTTTTCTTTCTGGGAGGCAGAGATGAAAGAGGCTGGGAGGCTAAACCTCTTCATTGATTGTAACCTAGCAGGCTTCAGGGCAAGCAGGGGTGTTTGGAAGATGCTACAGTGACTGCTTTGAGCTGAACCTGGGAACTGAGATATGCTTATCATATCAGCCATAAGAGCAAGAGAGGACCTCACACTGGGGTTTCTGCATCACAGCTACAACTTCTCTACAAGCAGCAGCATGTCCTCTGGAGAGCACATTGACTTCAGCTCATCAAAATGGAAGACAGAAGAAAATTTTGCTCCTGGATCTGTTTTAGGGCTAAAGCCTAGGGAATCATCACTCATTTTGCTGGCATTGACCTCGGCACCTGTACGCACTTCGCTGTGGGGTTGTTTTTCTCCCCTCCTCATAACCTTTCTCTTAGAGGTAATAGTGGCATAAATCTTTAAATATGAGAAATACTGCTCAGTATGGATTTAATTTCTGTGCACCTTTTGGTTTGCTTACTGATTCTATTCAGCCAAATTAATTGAGTCACAGGGAGTAGGTTATATGGGAAATGTAGGCTTGTATTGAAGACTTAGGAGGGGGGGGAGGTTCCAGGAAGGGAAAAAATCCAGACTGGTCACTGCATTTGAAGTCATTAGTAGAAAAGGGGGGGTGATTTTTTTTTTTTTTTATTATTTGCTTTCTTTCATGATGAATGTTTACAAAAATGTGCAGGGCAGTGTCAGGAGGACAGAGCCAGGCCTTGCTCAGTGATGTCCAGTGACAGGGCAAGGGGTGCAAGCTGGAACAGAGGAGGTTTCATGTAAGCATAAGGAAAAACTTTTTCACCATGAGAGTGCCAGAGCCTGGAGCAGGCTCCCTGTGAGCTTGTGGAGTCTCTTTCTTCAGAGACATGCAAAACCTTCCTGAATGTATTCCTGTGTGATGTGCTCTAGGTGGTCCTGCTCTGGCAGAGGGATTGGCTTGGATGAGCTTTGAAGGTCCCTTTCAACCCCTAACATTCTGGGATTACATGACAAGCACATCTGTGCACAACAGGTGGACCTCCAAACTCTAACTGTTGGCAGTGCATGGAATATTGCAGACTGAGCAGGCACTGCCTTGAGCATAAGTAGCATAATGCCCAGCTAACAAGCTGGAATTAGTGGACATGATGATAGGTGTTTCCTTGTAACTCCTGGACCAGCAGTGCTGTGAAAATGCCTGCAGCCTAAGCAGCTTTTGCCCACTCATATTTCCAAGACTTGTGAAGCTTCTGGTTTTAAGCATTTAAAGGAAATTGCTGTGCAAGTGCCTGTGTGGTTAAGATCTGTATTTCTGGGCCACAAGGGAAATGACTGTTCCAGGCATCTGTTTTGGATGAGCTCTGCCTTCTGGTAGCATTTCTAGAGCACCTATTGCTCTGGTGCATACATGTTGTTTCTAAATGTCTCTCAGTTGTCAGATGTGAAATGGTCTGTGTGAGCTGTTCTGTGAATGCTTAAACTCCAGTGGTTAAATACAGGTCCCAGGGTTGGAGGCAAAATACAGGCAGACAATGTGTGCACTCAAGGGCTCTTAAATCCTCCCAGAGACAGGGGCTATGGAAGCTTAGGAGCACTAAGCCCATGAACTCTAACACCTTGAACCCTCAGTCAGGGCTCCCATTGTGCTATATGCTGTCCAAATAGAATCATAGAATGGTAAGGTTGGAAGGGACCTCAAAGATCATCCAGTTCCAACCCCCTGCCATAGACAGGGACACCTCCCACTAGTAGAGGTCACTCAAGGCCTCATCCAGCTTGACCTTGAACACCTGCAGGGAGGTTGTGAAGCACAGAAGCACCCAACGTGATCAAAGATCACGTTGGGTGCTTCTGTGCTCCACAACCTCCCTGGGCAACCTGTGCCAGTGTCTCACCACCCTCACTGCAAACAACTTCCTCCTAACATCCACTTTCAATCTCCCCTTTGCCAGTTCAAACCCATCACCCCTTGTCCTGTCATTACCTTGTCAATAGTCCCTCCTCAGCCTTCCTGTAGCCCCCTTCAGATATTGGAAGGCTACTATAAGGCGTCCTGGAAGCCTTCATTTCTCTGTATGCATATATATAATATATCTGCTCCACACTGCCTATGGTATAAGTAAACATGACAGCAACAGGGGAGTGCACTGAGACATGGCAGGGAGAAGGGCAAAAGCAGGGAGGATGGATTGAAGCAATGGGGGTGTGCCAGGAAGGGGCAGGACCTTTCTATGCAAGTCTATAAAAATAGTGCTTCACACCTTTATTATTATCCAGGTGTGACTGTCTCTTGGAATTAGATTAAGCCTCAAGCTGAAGTATTTAATGAAGCACCAGGTTATTAGCTTTCAATCAATAGTTTGAAGAGGATGTTTTGTGTTTAAGGATGTGAAGGGTACAGTCTCACAGGGAGGGAAAAGCTGGCTGAATTATTTGGGAGTCTGATTTGGATTTTTTTAGATCATTTTTTTGTTCAGTTGTTGGCTCCTCTGTTGTTCCCAGTCCGTAGTTCCAAGCCTGTCCACGATACCAGTGTGACCAAGCCTTAAAGTCTTTAATCATAGAATCATAGAATGGTAAGGATGGAAGGGACCTCAAGGATCATCTAGTTCCAACCCCCTGCCATAGGCAGGGACACCTCCCACTAGCACAGGTCACTCAAGGCCTCCTCCAACCTGGCCTTGAACACCTCCAGGGAGAGAATAGCCACAACCTCCCTGGGCAACCTGTTCCAGTGTCTCACCACCCTCACTGCAAACAACTTCCTCCTGACATCCAGTCTAAATCTCCCCTCTACCAGTACAAACCCATTGCCCCTTGTCCTGTCATTACAAGACCTTGTCAATAGTCCCTCCCCAGCCTTCCTGTAACCCACTTCAGATCCTGGAAGGCCACTCCAAGGTCTCTTGGAAGCCTTCTCTTCTGCAGGCTGCAGAGCCCCAGCTCTTTCAGCCTGTCCTCACAGCAGAGCTGCTGCAACCCTCTGAACATCTTTGTGACCCTCCTTGTGACCCTCTCAAACAGTTCCATGTCCTGCCTGTAGTGCACCTTGCAGCTTTGCTCTGGTCAGGTTTTTCACAGGTTTGTTTGTGTGTTTTCTTTTATTTGTGGTGGGCTTTTTGTTTTGTTTTCTTAATTACTGGATAGGAACAGAAATAAATGATCTGCACAACAGACAGAAACAGAAGCACATCATTTTCCACCCTGTTGTCCAGCACTAGAACTCATGGGCTGAGATCAGAGTAGAGAAGAAAACCTGAGAGATCCTGGCACTTGATCTCCTCTGTCTGTGGTGGTTTTCATCTAACACTGTCCAAATAGCTTAGATGTCAAAGGGTGATGTAGGTCTAAGACTACTTTCTCCATGTTCTTTATCAGCCCAGTTTTGATGGCTAATGCAGTTGTGCTTTGGCTTGGGAAGCAGAGTGGGTTTTTTTCCTTTGTTGTTGCTCCTGGTTCCTAAGCACAGGATCTGGAAGTTGCATTTGTCTGTCTGTGTGCCTGTTGTACTCCTGCCCTGCTATCCAAGCTGCTGACTTGGAAAGATTTCAAAGATTTCCGTTCTGCAGAGTGGCTCTCTCAACTGCTACTATAGTACTACAGGGAGTTGTTAATGTTTTCTGATTATGGAGGAGCATTTAAGATAGGACAACTTACATTTATTTTTTTTAAATATATGAATGAGTCTCCTTTGAGATAAATCAGGATTGAAAAAAAAAACCACCTAAGATTTTACTGATATAAGAACAAAGGTTGTGTAATGCCAGGACAAGGGGCAATGGGTTTAAACTGGCAGAGGGGAGATTGAAACTGGATGTTAGGAAGAAGTTCTCTACAGTGAGGGTGGTGAGACACAGTTTGCCCAGGGAGGTTGTGGCTACTCCCTCCCTGGAGGTGTTCAAGGCCAGGTTGGAGGAGGCCTTGAGTGACCTGTGCTAGTGGGAGGTGTCCCTGCCTATGGCAGGGGGTTGGAACTGGATGATCCTTGAGGACCCTTCCAACCTTACCATTCTATGATTTTAAAAAAACAGAGGAAGGCATCTGGACAGTCTTAGCAGATTATTTTTTTCCAATGGTATCTTCCCCTGTCCCTCATTCCTCCTTGAGACAATTGCAGAGTTCCACACCAAGCACCCTATCAAATTCTCTGGTCTTAGCCTATGGCTCACCAAGTCATCTTTCTTCTGCTCTTCAATTCTTCTTCCTCTTCCCATCTTCCCCCACTCCCTTATCTGTGCTCTTGTGCACAATTTATTATTTCTTTTGTCTCTGGTTTCTTATCCCAGGTGTGCTCATCTTGTTATCTTCTAATGCCAGAAAAGATACTGTTGGTTTGCCATGTGGTGTTGACTTGCTGCTACTATCACAAAGACCACTTTTTGCTTGCTGTAAGCCTATTGTTGCACCCATCAGCCTGTCGCTGTGTCCAGTGAAAGTCCATCCTGCATTACCCTCTCTGACTTCTTTGTTCTGCAGCGTGTTTTGTGCAGCTGAACGTACTCAGCAGGTTACATTCTCAGGAGGTTATATTCTGGGGTACTTGCTGACAGCTGACTTGAAGTGTAAATTGCAATGCTGATTTAAAACCCAAAGTTAAACCAAGCGTGGGTAGAGAGCTCTGCGCAGGGTAGGTGTCAATTCCTTTCCCAGGGTAGCTGTGGACACTAAGAGTTTGCATAAGAAGTGTCCAGGAAAATATTATGGAAGGGAAGTCAGCTAAGAGCTACAAATACTTCCTGAAGGCACCGTTGCAAGCTTCTGAAATCTCTGTGCTGCAGATTGCTGGAGTCTGTTCTGGAAATTCTATCACTGTGTCCTTGTAGTGGTCTTAACAGGCTTCTTTTGGCCACTGCTGGCCACAGGGTACTGGGCTAGTTGGACTTTCAGCTTAAGCTTGTGCAGCTGCTCTTTTCTGGCCTTGCTAACCAGCTTTGCACTTAGAATACCTGTTTCTCATTTCATTTCCCTCCTAATCACAGGTAAAATATAGGGATGTAGGACTTGCAACCATTCCTACTGTGCTTTTTTCCAGACCCTTTTCTCACTGGCTACTGAGCTTTACAATCCCATTACAAGCAATTCAGACTCCCTTTCCAAAGTTGTTAGGTTGTTCAACCCATTGCTGCCAAGAGGGTGTTTCAGAGCTTCATTTTCCACTGCTTAAAACCTGTCCTTTAGTTTCCAGTTTTGGTGCATCCATGGCTGTTTTGCATTTGTTTGTCCTTGTTCCAACTTCTGTTCTTTTAGTTCAAGTAGCTTTCTGCCTTCCTCTGTTTCCTTCTGCCCCCAACCAATGTATCTCTGTAAAAAAATCAAGTCACTTCTCAACCATTCTTCCAAGGAGAAGAGAATATGATCATTGAGACCTCTGATGAGAGAAGTTTCTGTTACCATGCTTGGTTCTTGTGTGGTTCCTTCTGAATGCTGCACAAGCTGTTCAGGTGAAGCCTTGTATGAAAACATTCACTCTCCCTTCTCTGCTGGTAGTGGCTTTTCTGAGACCTGATCTGTGCTTTTCATGGTTGTCACCCTGTGGGTCATGCTTGTCCTCATCCTCTAATGGGCTCATATATCCAGAGTGTCCTTCTACTCATTTCCAAATGATGAGCCCCAGCTCATAACAGCAATCCTTATTAAACCCTAAATGCGTAACCTTGCACTTTGACTATTACATTTCATCACACTTCTGCTGCTTTAGAACCCAAGAGTATCCTCTTACTCCTGAAAGATGTCCTGAACTCCCTGCTGTTGGCAGCAGCTCCTGGCTTCACACAGTCAGCACATTTTCTTAGTATACTCTTGACTTTTTCTGCCAAGGTCATTAATGAAAAAGATAAAATAAGATCAGTCCCCAAACATCCTTGAGGGCTTCCACAGACAGCTTCCCTCCAGATGAATAATTCTTCTTGCAACACAACTCCTCTTCAATTACTTCCTTCCCTAGCTTGCAGTTCTTGCACCCAATCCTCATGTTCTCCAGCTTGCCTAACAATTTCCAGTGTGACACTGCAGCAAATGCTGGAACTACAGATAAATGACACCTACCACACTTCCATCATTTAAATAATCAGTTCTCTTAGATACCAAGTTAGACTGGCTTGATCTGCTCTTGTGAAGTCCACTTCAGCCCTTAAACCTGTTTTATCATTGCAGTTCACCCTCATGCCTTCAAATTGAATCCATTTATTTATTCTCTTTAAAAATGTGTTCTAAATCAATGCATATCATCGAGGTCAGCCTGCTGGGTCTGCAGCTGTTCTTCTTGACTGGCTGTAGAGTATGTGATGGAGGATGTACAGAACACAGTATATTCATAGAATCATAAAATGGTTTGGGTTAGAAGGGACTTCCAGAGGTCATCTAGTCCAACCCCTCTGCATTGAGCAGGGACACCCTCCAGTTAGTTAGACCAGCTTGCTCAGAGCCTTGTTGAGCTTGACTTTGAATATCCCCAGGGATGGGGCCTCAACTGCCTCCCTGGGCAAGCTGTTTCAGTGTTCTTCTACCCATGTGGTAAAGAACCTGTTCCTACCATCCAGCCTAAATCTTCTCTAGTTTCAGCCCATTGCTACTCATCCTATCACTTCAGGCCTTTGCACACCTTCCCTTTCTAGCTTTCTTGTAGCTCCCTTTAGGTACTGACAGGCTGCTATTAGGTATCCCCAGAGCCTTCTTTTCTCCAGCCTGAACACCCTCAGCTCCCTCAGCCTGTCCTGTTAGCAGTGGTGTTCCAGCCCCCTGATCATTTTCGCACAGGTTGGCAAAGCTCCTCAGGATCACCAAGTCCAACCTAGAACCCTACTCTACAAGATTCACCTTGAACCATATCCCCAAGCACCACATCCAAACCACCCTTAAACACAACCAGACTGGGGGACTCCACCACCTCCCTTGGCAGCTCATTCCAGTGCCTCCTCTGGACCAGCTCTGTATTGCTTGTGCTGAAACCCGGGTGGTGAATGGAAATACCTGAAGAGATGAAATGGACTCATTTGGTTCCACTTTACTGCGTGGTTGTTTGCAGACTGTCAGCATGGGATGTGGGAAGTCTGGCTGGCTACAGCTGCAGGCCTGCCATTTTGCTGCAGAAGTAGATGGTGGCTGTGAAAACTTCTGATTTCGCTGAGTGGTGATGCTGGGATCTGGGTGGAAGCTCCTTTAGTGTATGTGTGGTGTGGCTTGGTGTTGGGGTGGTTGTTAAGGCTGTTGAAGGATCTGCTATGGTATGATTAGTAAGAGTTTAGGTTCTCTTGGACAAACATGGTGAGGAATTGGAGAGAGTGGGGACTCAAAGGTAGTAGGAATAGGAGATTCACTGAGAAAATGATTTGGGAGGTCCTGTGAGGAGGATGAATGAAGCTTCTGTGTACGATGTGGTTAACAGACAACCCTCTCCCCCCAAAAAATCAAGTATTGGAGAATCCAGATTTGCTGGTTGGTTGATGGAAGGTTTGCTAGCAGTGTGACTGTGGCATAGCTCCACTTAAACTCTTTGCAGTGTTCATAAGCACCCCCAAAATAAATCAGCTGCCCGCAGAAGATCCTTAGACCCCTTGTGCTCAGAGCCAGGAACACTGTGGTCCTTTTGCTCTGCTGTTCTGGTATGTGATTAAGACATCATATTAAGACTGCAAGTGTAGGTATGAAATGGGATATCCTTTACAAGAGACATTCCTGGGTGTGAGCTTTTGGGAGATGCTCTGGATGGAATTTTAACTCGCTTAGGGCTGTCTGCTTTGACCCAAACTTTAAATTTAGAGAATGACTAAGTGGTCAGTGGCTGTAGCAGATCCCTTCTCTGAGTATGCAGAGTAGCTGGCAGATGATGGTGTTCCTCCCACCAGCTGAATGCTCGCCGTTTAGGAGGGGTTAGGGAAGCAATGACAGCAATACTCCCACTGCTGAGCTTTTTAGCTGCTGATTTGCTGCTCCACCTGCATTTGTATGCATTTCTTTTACCATTTGGTTGCAGTGTTGTTCAACTCTGACCTTAGATAGGGATGTTGACCCAATGGCAGCAAGAACCAGCTCTTGGGTCTTTCTTAGTCTCAGACACTGTTAAGACACACAGCAAACAGCAGCTTGATGACAAACCCCATATTTGTTTCTTTTCTTTGCTGCAGGATGATAATTGGCTCCGTGTGGAACTAAGGCGATTTTATTTAGGGGTTGTTTTATAAAGAGATTATGTTTTAAGGAATCCTTGAGCATGGAGGCTTTCATAGCTGTATTCATTTAATCAGCTGTGGGAACCTGAAACTTCACAGCAGTAAGCCATGTTAGAACCATGTTCTTCTTGCTTCAGCTTAACATGACTGGAAAAAAAAGTCTTCTGTGGAGCTAATGGGGTGGAGATTGTAGCACACAAGGAAGAATCTTGCCCCTGGATGGTGGGGAGCAAGGATCGACCACTCGCTGGATAAGGAATTGACTGGATGGTTGAACCCAGAGAGTGGCGATCAACGGCACAATGTCCACCTGGAGACCAGTGACAAGTGGTGTCCCTCAGGGGTCAGTGCTGGGACCAGTGCTGTTTAACATCTTTGTCAGTGACATGGACAGAGGAATGGAGTGCACCCTCAGCAAGTTTGCAGATGACACCAAGCTGTGTGGCACAATCGACTTGCTAGAGGGCAGGGATCCATCCAGAGGGACCTGGACAGGCTGGAGAGGTGGGCCCAGGCCAACCTGATGAAATTCAATAAGGCCAAGTGTAAGGTCCTGCACCTGGGTAGGCACAATCCCAAGCACAAATCCAGGCTGGGTGGTGAATGGCTGGAGAGCAGCCCTGAGGAAAAGGACCTTGGAGTCTGGGTTGATGAAAAGCTCAANATGACTTGGCTCAGCTCAGCCTTCCGAGCTGCAAATGTTACTGACCAGCTCCCACTTAAACCAGTGCTCTGCTGCCTTGGGCAGGTTGAGTTGCTGACCTGGATGTGGAAATGACATAGAAGGTCACATAAATCTCTCTGCTTATCTGAGGAAAAGGACCTTGGAGTCTGGGTTGACGAAA